>JAQGAZ010000049.1:0-123362 GCA_034692225.1 Polydesmus complanatus
CGTTTTTGAAAATTTAAAATTTTAAGACCGCGTTATACAAAATCCATGCAAGCGTTAAGCAAGGGTAGCCACAATTTGTAGACCGCGTTAAATCGAAAACGCGTTATGCAGGAACCGCGTTAAGCGAGGTTTAGGTGTAATTCAAAAATCACCCTATATTATCCAAGTTTTTAGTTATTCAGCATAACCTCAGATACTCAAAGTTCTACTGTACATTATAATAAAGGCTTAAAAGTAATGTACATGTACAACTAAAAAAAAACTATCTGACTACATGTACAGTACAGTGTACATTATTGTGAAGTAAAGTTTCCAACCATGAGTCGTCATATTTAAACTTTCTACGTGTAATGCGCAAATTTTTTAGGATCGTTTTCAAACTTTTACCAAGATCATCCATCCTATCTGGTTGATATAATAACAAGATCACAGACCCCAAAGCTAGGGTTCCAGGGGTGAAGTTAACAAACGCCAAGTGCTCACCACAACACCCGTCAACCCCCTTTTATCCCCTTTTCTCCTCGATTCGATAGGGCGGCTCCATTTTCCTCTTTTTCGTTTTTACAATCCACCACTCTACCACACATTCATTTTTGCACATAATAAAATAATTTCCGTAGGGTAATTCTTGAAGAGAGGGTAAAAAAAAACAACTCTTGAACAAAATGCACAATAAAGAGGCTTATTGTGCGCCAACTATTTGTACATACCGTAATCATCCTTCACTATACTATATTACAAAAAAGCGAAGAACTAGCTAGCCTACTATAAAAAGCTAAAAAAAGGAAATTTTTATCCCAACACTACAAAAGGCCATACATTTCCTAGAAATGCATGTAATTATTAGATTTAGTAGATAAAATTATATACGATTACGACCTTCGCAAAGTCAGATTACGTAATTATAAATTTTAAGGATTACCGGTAATTAAAAATTAATTTTCCCCAGTCATTTTCAAAATTGTTTTTTAAAAAATATAACAATGTTCCTTACCTGGACTTGCATTGTGTAGAGATGACTGATTGCTAAGTGTGTCATCGCCTGCATGTGATCCAGATGATAATGTTGACTGATTTTGGACTGAAAGTATAGATGATGATCTCGCATTGTTTGCTGGAGTAATCGAAGGTCCAGGAGGAAAAGTCTGAAAATAAATAAAAAATTAAATACGAGTTTTTTTATTGCAGTATTTCATTTCCACTGAACTTCGTCTAGTTACGATTTCAAGAATAATCCCGAAATACATTTAAGATAGAGAAAACAATAATATCAAACAAACAATGCTTAGTAGGCTGATTATTCATTTCATGAAAAATGAACAAAAGCGTCGATTAAACTCTCAAAGTCAAAACAATTCTCAGCAGCGCTCGAAACAATAGCAACAAATATTTTATACTAACAATAAAAACACGTACCTCGTACGCGTAATCTTTGTCTAGGTTAGGGACTCCAAAGAACATTATTCCTAAGCATTTATAACTTACAATAAAAAAAAAAGCGCATTCGAACATTTAAAAATTAAAATACATGCATAGGCTAATGGAATTTGTTTAAAAAGTTACTATAACATTTTAAAAACATCACAAAGTCTAAATAACACCAATAATTGAATTAATGCACTGTACAGTATAACTGTATAGATAAAATATTTGCTATAATTACAGTAGACTAACAATTATTCTAACATAACCAATATTATTTCCTAATTTTACGTACAGTACTGTACATGACATTGTACTACAAAACCTACTCACAAGTTCACACAATCAAATTTTCTCACTCGCCATAACGTGACCATCGACATTTTATATTAAGTTACTCCTACATTTCAGACATTCCCTCAAAGCTAAGAAAAGTTGGCGAGCAAAGAGCTTAACAAAACAAAACTTTAATCCATGATTTTCAGAATTTTGTTGCTTTGTTCGAAACGAATTATTTCAGAAGTAACAAGGTGAACGCATTGATGGCATATCATTCAATTGACTACTGTAACGTTCTATCTTTAAATATTAAGATTTTAAATCTAACAAATCAAAAAAAAAAAAAAGGTTCCAAGAGTGATTTTAAAAAAAGTGGCTTATGTGTAGTTTAATATTACTGTATAAAGATATAAAAATTAAATAACTTATTTAAAAGTGCAAATAAATTTGATTAAAAGTTCAGCAAATACAATAGGCTATTCCATTATTTTAACACCTTGCCAAAAAAAAAAAATTTCTTTTTTCTTAATTTTATTCATTTTCATCCAATGGCATTATTCAAATGCGAGGAGAGATAAGCAAAAAGTGACAAATTTTTAAACCAACCCAAATTTGAAAAAGAACGATGGCTAAAAAATAATATTATTGTATCTCGTATTGTCAAAGAATATTTTGTAATCCTGAATTTTTTCCTTTACATAGTTATTAATAACATAACTGATAAAGCTAACTAAATAATAATTTGTAGCACGGTTAACATGATCTCTAGCCCTACCACACATCAGAAAACTGCAAACAAATCTTAATTTTTTTACAATAAGGTTTAGACAAAATATTAAACAAGAAATGCTAGATAACAAACAAAATTATAAAAAATACAATTAAAAAATGATGCAAGATTGAGTAATGCTTTCGGAATTAACTTAAAGTACTCATCTTTTTTTAACTGATAATGCAATGTATGCAATAACATGTAATTATTTACTTTCACTTACTCAAAATATGCAACATAATAATTGATCCTTTATACTTTTTATTTAAAAAAAAAATCTTAAGTTTAATTTCAATGAAGCTAACACCAATCTAGCATAATATTTTTTAAAACCATGATTTGCAAATGCTGACGCAAGTTATTGCAACTTTTCATCAAGGTGTCGTATTACCCTAAGATGCAACAGATTTTCATATTTACACGTAGCTACATGCATCAGTAAACTCGCCTAATCAATTTCACGTTTTAAATTACAAACAAATTTTAACATGTATACCATCAGTTTGCCAAACCTTAGAAAATCTACCGTAAGTGTTAATACTTGTATTTTGCTCAATGACAACAACAAAAAAATGAAAAACTATTTTTATAATCATAAAATGCCCATACTGTGCTATACTGCGTTGATTCTAAAAAAAAATCTTCAATAAAAAATTACTTTGAGGTTTAAAACTTCTTTTTCCATAATAATTATTAAGAATAAATCTAATAAAAAAAATAGGAACACGACTTACCGAATCATTTCTGTCTTCGCCGGCTTTTCTAGGAGATTCTTGATTGTGCCTCGTCGTCGAATTCTGATCGGGGGTTTTCTCGCAAGAAAAGTTGTCCTCCGTGATTTCAACTTTCGGCTCTAACATTTCAGCCCCGTCACTTTCTTCCTGCTCCGAGTGGGAAGTGTGTTTATCACCTTTACCTCTGTGCTTGGTTTTTTTCCGCTTTCTCGGCGGCGGCGACATTTGATGTTGCTGTTGTTGTTGTTGCTGCTGCTGTTGAGGCTGTAACGGCGACCGAGACGTTCGAGTCTCGTACAACGGTTGCGAGTTATTCGCTCGGTTATCTTGAGATGCCATCGCCGTCGTCGCCGTACCGTTTTCGTCGATGCAATAACCGCTTGTCACTTCAGCTAAACCACGCACTTTTAACGTTTCGGCGGTTTTCAATAACCTATTTAATTGGTCCTGCGATACATTCACTTCGCCCTTATACATAAAGTCCACCAACGCTTTTAAATCAGAGTACCTAACATCTTTTAAAATGACGATCGGATGTTTACAAGGATTATCTATAAAAAGACTTTGAAAAAATGGGCTGCAAGCAGACAGAACCATCTTGTGAGCTTTTAAGCTAAGTCCTTCACAAGCCAGAGTCACATCCACCAGGGCTTCGTTTTGAAACAAATTATCAAACACGGTCAACATATTTGACTGGTGGTTGTTCCAGCGAAGGCAAAACTGCTGTTGCGAACCCATTTTGATGTGGGGAAGAAATTCGCTCAGCAAAGCTAGAAAAAAAAAAAAAAAAACAATTAATATCTCAAAACAATAAATTCACAAACTAGAATATCAGTCGAATATTAGCAGTTTGAACTACAGTATCATTAACTATTATTATAACTTAAGGAAATTATGAAAATAATTGCCGGTAGGTAAAAAAAAAATAAAAATGGGCGTTTCTATTTTTAGAGAGCAAGTTCAAGGGGAACGAAAAGCCAACAACAATTTTGTTGTTTAAACAAAATTAAAACGATCTCAACGTGTTTCGTATCTAGTATAATTCCTATTATAATGAATATTAAATTTATTTTGATCATCAGAAAACGTGAAAAAATAAAGTTGTTAAGATTAAAAGTTGGGAGATAACATTTTACAAACACTGTAATAAATAAAAGTATTTTCTGATAAACGTAACCGAAGCTTAATTTTTTTTTTTAAAAAAAAGTTTATAATGTAACACTAGCGGCACGTAAACTCACGAAACTCTCAAGTTGGTAATAACCGCCCGGTATTTTAAGGACTATCGTATTATAATCGTCTGCCCTCAGTTCTAAACAACGCAATCAAAATTAGATGAAAACTATTCGTAAAATCAAAAAATATATATATAGTTTAGATATGAAAATCATACTCACATTCGCAACTATCGAGTTTATAATCGCAGCGAATTCAACAAATAGCATTAAATGGCTGTTCGGAAGAAAGATGGCAATGAACGCTTCACCAGATACGCCTTGCACTTGGACCCCCGGTCGTAGCGTAAAGACTTGCCCTAAACGGTTAAACCGATGGAAATTGGTTCGAGCTTTCCAACGTCGGACCACAATCCGGCAAATTTCGATGAAAAAACGCCCTTTCTTACGAGAAATTATGAGATCGTTTCTCGATGTACACGGAAATGAACTTATAATAGAATGAGACACCTATGCGGTTAAGCTAGGTCATTGCACTCGCGCACACCAGACAATCTTCTCCATAACACTACACTTTTCCGCCATCTTGAGTTCTTTTAGAAAAGTAGCATAGAAATGCCTAGACCCTATGCAACCCACCCCGAAGCCTATCCCGCCCATTCGGTTAACTCGGATGACGCACTACGTCCAAATAATGGGGCATTTTTTCGGAAAGAATGAGAATTAATACTTACATGATAAGTTGAATAACAAATTCGAGTCGGGAACATTCGAAAAAGACAGAAAGCAACTTAAGCAAGCGTGAAACGTCAATACGTGTATCGTCTGTCTGGGGGTGGGGACACGGCTAAGCTCTTCTCTATGTAAATCTGATCGGCGAAATTTAGATTTAATAAATCATCATTCTATTTAAGGTTGATTTATGCAATCGAAGCGAGAGGCAGATTTAAATTCAAAATACACCAATCACGTAATGGCTAGAATTAAATTAAATAAATTACCAAAACTACATTTTTAAAAGAAGTTTAATTTATATTTTATGTTACTTGTTAAATTTTATCATTATTATATTTTATTTTTTAAAAATAATTGTGATACCGGTAATAGTGTTCACTATTATCTTTTTTTATATAATTTTTTCAAAAAAACTTTTTGTAGTTTTCTGGTTTCGGGGGGATTAAATTTATTTTTTTTTTCACTGAAAAAATTACTTTTTTTTACCTAAACGTCCATATTAATTATACTAATACAGTACATGTAATAACATTTAAAGTCTAAAACTAATAATTATTAATTACTATAATTTACATTCCATGATTTTCTCTATTTGATTGAAGAATGGACAAACATATTGGTAATTTGTTTTTCTCCATACCAGTTTAGTAAAAATAATTTAAAAAAAATAAAATTAAAAAAAAAACAACGTATAACAAGCAAACTAATAATTTAATTATTTTTAACTTAAGTACACATAATTACAAGAAATTAAGCGCCAGCTACTCACAGCCATAACAATCTAATATTTACATAAATTTAAAATTCCTGCATCCGAATAACTTTTAAAATACCCAATTTAATCTACCGCTAACTGCCTCAATACTTTTTAAATAAACAAAAATCATCTTCTAGTTTACTTGTCGGACTAAAACAAGCAAAGCACTTATCAAAATTTTAATCCGTATACTGTACCACCACGATTATATTTTGATTTTTTTTTTTTTCATGCTTCAAATTTGACAATAAAATGCTCAAGTGCACTATTTATAAAATGATGATCTTGGGTTACTTAATATTATTTTTTTTTTTAAAAAAAAATTTGATTTAAATACAAATCAACACATCACACTTTTTAGTTAGCATGCCAAAAAAAAGTCACATCAAATTAAAATTTTACTTTACACTAAAAATTAGAATTATTAATAATTATGCCACATTTAATATGGCAATTTAAAAATGCAAACTATCATCGTAAAAACACAATAATTAAAAGAATTAAAATGCACTTTTCAATAATTGACTTTTCTTTTTTTTAAAAAAAAGGAAACACCACAAAGTCACTTGTTCGGTTATGATTATACAAATCATCTTTGTAAATTATTGTGATGTCAAACGACTGTCATCTTCAAATAATCTACTAAACTAAGACCAAATAATACTTATGCTAAAATAAATCATTTTCTTTTTTTTTACATTATAAAATTTTCTATAAAAATTACTTATTAGACCGGTATCTACTAGGATTTTACTTGGCTGTTGAATATCATTTTCGGATGAAAATACAGTAAGTCGGATCTCTACCGTTACTAAAACCTTAATTAAGTAAGTGTATCCATCAAATACATTAGTTATTTAGCTACGAGAAACCGCCTTTTCGGAATGACGATATAGATGCAATATTTCCTAGTTCATGGTAAACATCTGAAGCGTTTTTTTGTTGTATATTTGGAGAAATTAATGGCTGTTTCTCGTTAATGTTACTACTGGGAGATGTAGTGATAGGCACATTTACTAAATCTGCCCGTGATGATGATTTCGTAATATTCATGCCACGCAAACTTGTTAATTGCGTCATAGGACTTGTCAATTTTACGTGAGAATACCCGCTCAACGGTACGTAACTCGATTGCACTGATTTTTGAGACTGCACTACGTTATCCAGACCACATTGATTCAGTTTCTTCATTATATTAATATTATCTAAGCCACTTCCACAAGACACTGATGATGACATACCAGGCTCTCTTGCTCGATCTATAAAATTAAAAAAACCATTAATTTTCGAAACGGTAAAAGATAAAAAAAAAAAAAAGTCGCACTACTACCTCCTCTAATTAAAGATTTAGTTGCATACTTCAAGTGATCGGTTGATCCTACACCTAATAATTCTGCTCCTCGTGACAGGTAAGTAGTGAGAGTGGCTAAACCTTTAAACAATTCATTTTCTATTAGTTAAATTTAGCGAAACAGTAATAATTTCATTTTTTCATGTCAACCTGGCATTTTCAATGGCGAAAAAAATGGTGAACCGGGAGGTGAGATCGTAGGTGAATTACAGGGAGTGGCAGGAAAAGGATCGTTATTAACTAATACGTTTGGCACAATTTCTTTTTTATTTTGATCCTCGTTATTTGCAACTTTTTCCGGTTTGATATTTCGTTCTTGTAGTACTTTCGCTAAACTCATCGTAGTACTAAAAGTACTAGTTGTTCTTTCTCGACCTTGAGGACTGGACAGCCAAGAACTAGATATAGTAGATCGTTGAACTCCGCTACAAAAATATGAATAGATATTAGGAAGCTCTTTCAAAATAACAAGAATATTTATTTCCCCTTAAATTACTAACCCAATTAGAAGCTTGTGTATGTTTTTATGCAAATAAAATTAAGCAGAAATTCAAAGTCGCTATTCATGCCAATTTTCGGTGGTTAAGGTAATTATTATAACTTTAAATAATTAAAGAACAACTAATTTAATTGCTTTAATTATTTTTAGAATTTATGTATTAAGCTTAAGTGCTAAAATGTTACAAAGTAATTTTTTTAAAAAAATTGTTTTGTAATCAAGTAATTAATATTAAGCCATTAAAAATAATGAATACAGTTTGTAGAACAATAAAATTATAATTACAGATAATTAGAAGAACAAATAATCTTTGTTAGTGCCAGTAAGCAAGCAAATTTTAAAAAAAATTATAATTAAAATATAGTAGGTTAAATAATTATAGGTTTAAAAATGTGTAAAACTGTCTTGTAATAAAAGTTCTAGTATCTTTATTGTCTTTGTTCAATATTTAATAATAATAATATGTTCAATATTTAAATAAGGTAATTAAAAATAAATAAATTTTTTATAAATAACTTTAAAACAAATCCAATGGAAAACAACAATTAAACAGGTAATTATTATACCTTGGCGTTACGAGGGTAGAGTCGTCAGGATGCAAAACCTTCGAGTCGGTATACGTGTAAATTGACCCAGACGAATCAAAATGCTTGCCTGGGTGAGAGGATTCTGTTGCATATCAAACAAAAATCAATAAAAAATCAAACTAAGATTACAAATAAAATGTAATTAATAACCTTCATCTTCCTCAATATCTGGAAATGCAAACGATTCATCTATCTCTTCCAATTTTCTTTCACCTTTAATTTGAACACCTGGTCGTTCTTCAAATATTCCGCCCAAGTGAGGCGTTGCCAATTGTTGCCACTGATGTAACGTAGCAGACCCTATAAATAAAATTTCAATAAAATAAAATTACCTTTTTTAAAAAAGTTATAATAATTTAACTACCTTCCATCGGTTTCACAATTTGTAATTTTTCTGGGATGTGATAATGGCGAATAGCATAACCGGAGGCACTAGTTAAACCAGAAAAGGCTGAAAACCCTGAACCCGTTGACATTATAGAATCGGGTGTTCGGCACTGTCCAGGAGTATGAATGCTATCATCATTGAAAACATTCATCCTGCTGTGCAAATATTCAGTTTCGCTTTGTCTTCGAAGACTCAACCTTTGTAATGCCGATTCCAAATCATCTGACCCAGGCACACCAGGCCTACCCAAGTTGTTAAAAGACCTAGAGTATTTTTTAAAAACTTGTCACTTTTAAAATCGTATATTGCAATTACATGTATGATGTGTCTTCATTTCCGGATCCTTCTGAATCAGATGCAACAGCACTATCTAAAGGAGTCATATGACCTCTGCCCAATTTTCCCATTCGATGCAAAGCATGACGATCACTTCGAGATGATCCTTTAATGGGAGCAACAGAACAAATAGAACCTTTTGCAAACGCCGACTGATGAACTGTAGGCCCACTGTAAAGATGGGGAAGAAGAGCTAAATTATCTTCAGTTAAAGCTGTGTTCTTTTGTTTTGCATATCGAACTGTTTCAAACACTTTAAGGTTATGGAGCCTTTGAAAAGAATAAATTAGAAATATAATTAAAAACAATAATTTCGCATTATTTAATTACTGCCTAGTATTAGGATTAAAATTTCCAGATTCGCCACTAGTACAACTTTCTAACTCGGAAGCCAGGGAATCAAAGTTAACGTATGGCGAGTACATCCCACTTCGACCAACTGTTGGAAGACTTTTATGGCGAACATTGCGAAGTTGCTGCTGAGCATCATGAAGTAATTCCACTATTTCTTCATATTTTTCTTTAAAATCGACCAACTATCAAATTATTTAAAAAAGTATAAGTACTAAAATTTTAAGGTTCCAGTACACAAAACAAATTTGAATTTATACTTCAGTGGTAAGGTCGTTTTGACATTCCTTTACAGCTTGTAAATGATTCGTTAGTTCTTCGTTTTCCAATTTCAACTATTAATATAATTAATACAACATTTAAAAATACGAGTCATCGCAAATTTATTTAAATTACTAACCTGTTTGTTGCGCGACTGCAATTCCGCCACTTGAGCCAATAAGTGAGTAAGATCTTCTTGCTGCTTGTTACATTCATCAATCTTGCCATACAATTCATCGGATAACTTTTTGCTGTCTAAACTTAATTCTCCTATGAATAAATATAGTAAATTAATAATAGATAACAATAATTAAATAATATTAAAAATTTACTAACCAAGACGCTCTTTAAATTCATTTATTAGCTGCAATTCTTGTCCTTCCAAACTTTCTGTTGCTAAACTAATATCCTTAGTCTAAAAATTATTATAAAAAAAAAACGCTATCAAAATTTGTTATTAATTAATTAAGTTTAGCAGTTAAATTTACTTTTTCAGCTAACACGAAATTTTCTTCTTCCAAAAGTTTAATTTTCTTTTGAAGATGAACACTGAAAAATTTATTTTATTTAATTCGAATGCAAATCAATGTAATTTTAATTAATTAAAGTTAAATGTTAACCTAAGAAAAATCCGCTAAAACTAATGAAACCTAAGAACCGAATTTACATTCCGTTCCCTGTTCAACATTGGTGTACACTTAGTTGTTTTTGAACAATTTATCATGATTTCTCATTATGTATTAATGTGTATACAGTATTTTACAATTTTAAAAATATAAAGTAAAAAATCTCAATCCTTGGAAGAATTAATTATCTATGAATAAAAATCCAAGTTTAAATTTTGCGAACAGTATTTATTTTATTAATACAGTAATTAAAATCAGATATTTTAAATTAGGTTCATTAAAAAAAAAAGAAGAATAGTTGTCATTTTAAATAAAATGCAATAACCTTTCAAGAGGTTTAGCAATTATAATATTGATAGGTGGAACAATGCTAATAATGTATTCCTAAACTTACATGACACTAGTATAATTAACTAGTTTTAAGCAGTTCTTATAAAACTTATTAAAACCAACTTTAAATTTGGAGAAGAAAAGATAGATTTGAGGTCATGTCAGGTCATCCCAAGATTTTACCGACAATAACTATGAGAAAAGCTCCACTATTCATGCAAACGTAATAATGTTCTACAAAAGAAATTTTAATTCTGACAGTTCGATTATCAGTACGGTTCACATTTTTATGCTTTTTCTTTACACATAAAAAAAACTAAGCTCAAAATAGCTGTATTATCGTCTCAAACAATTTATCAGTGTACTAATAATAAATTACAGTATTTCGGAAATTCTTTTCCTTGTAAAAACAATTAATTAAATAAATGGAAGCTAATCGAAATTACTTAAATAAATTTATTGCTCTGATTAACTTTTGTTCTATTAAAATCCTGTGTTTACAAGCCAATGTGCTCACAAAATTAATTTTTAAAATAAAAATAATGTTTAGACTTACAAAGGAATGTCTTCACCGGTTTCTGCTTCAGCTCCATCGAGTTCATTGTTTTGATAAATTCGCAAAAGATCTGTTTTTGTACTAAGTTCATGTTTTAATTGCGTAATCTAAGAAAAAAAGAAGATAAAATATTTTTTTAATTAAATGATAAAATGGATTAGATAATAAATTACCTGATCTCGATTGTTTAAAGTTTCTTCCTCTAATACATCGTTTCTTTGTTCTAACGTCTGGCACTTTTGCAGTAACTTTTGGCCAATTCGAGCTGCTAATTCTAAATCTTTTTCTTTCTATTATAATATAATAGCAACCAGTTTAAAATGATTAATCAATCATAATAATGACTTGGAAGAAGTAAATGCAAACCTCTTCAAGTAGCCTGGTCACTGCGTCGATGTCATTATAAGTTTTAGTCATTTGGCTCACTCTATCACCGCTTTGTACTGTCAAAAGGAAATTAGTTATTCGTTAATTAAATAGATGAATTTCCACGAGTAATGGTAGATTAATTTATCATTAAACGCTTTTGCCAAAATCGACTTTGGCAAAGTGAGGTACATTTTTAAAAAGTCAAACAAGCTTTTTATAGTTTAAAAAAAAAAGTTGTTTACGCGAGAAAAAAAATTAAAACTAATTAAACTTTTTTTATGAGGTTTACTAGTTAACACCAAACTTCACAGTTTTATGTACAACTTTTTTTAAATTAAAAAAATAATAATAATAAGGTACTAATTTGCAGTGAAAATAAGTTTTTATCGAAAATGGGTGTGTACAATAAAATTGTAATGTTCAATCACTCCAAAAAAAAAAACCTAAACCAGTTTTACAAACCAAACGAGTTATAATGCGCTATCAATAACCTTAAGTTTACCAACAAAAATGCAATAAAAAGTTTGAAATATTAGTTTTAAAATATTAATATTATCAGCTATATAATCAGCATACATTTTTTTACATTTTTAAAATTTTATTTGTTACTACCGGTATAGGAATCAACCTACTAAAGTATTTAAATATTTTTACATAAAACAACAATTTAATAAAAAAAAAAAAAAAAAACTTTTAAAAAAGTATTACAGTATTTTGCATTATCATTTGCATCTACAACAGACCCCTACCACATTATATACAGCTCGCTAAAACTTTTTCTTTCCTTGGCAATTTTAGTCATAAACATTACAAAACATTTACTTCTTAGTATTTTATCCTTAAAAATTCTTTTAAAAAAACTACTAATTTTAATAAACAATCTAAAAACATTTGCCCCATCGCAAGAGCAGCAATTTATTTACCTCGCCCCCGCAAATTCATTTTCCCCCACTAATTGTGCCCCCGAAAAACTTTCTATTGTGCAGGCCTGATCTACAATATAAAATCTTAAATAAACAACTTAAAAGAGTTATCGCAATACTTCAAAAATATTTGTTTAAAATAGTTAAAGACAGACAGCAATTTTGCAAAGCTTAAAAAAATAAAAAGGTATTTGACTAAGTCGATTTCTCGTTTGCCTAACAAATGTAAACAAAAGTATTTTTTTCGCGAGTACTTAACATCTAGAGCTCATAGAATCTAGTTTCGATAAAAATCATCTATGATTACAAAGTGAAATCAGCATCAAATGTTTATTAAAAAAACAAGTTTTTAAAGTGCCAAAACATAGAAAGTGTAATTGAGAATGAAAATTTGTGAGAGAATGTACTATTTTACATAACCTGATTTTCGGGCGGACTCTCTCTTTAAACAGGTAACAGGCAAGTTTAAAGAATATTATTAGATAACTCGCTGCAATTGCCGGATGATGCTCGCACTTAATTAGTTTCACCTTTCACCTTGTCATTTACCCGATTAGTTTTCTATTTTTCTCCGTGTTTTATCAGCACTTATAGCAATGATACCGCATGGTACATTACCACGGCTTATTGCAATTACCCACGCTTCAATAAATAATATTGATATTAAGCCGTAGCTAAGATGCGGAATGCGTATTAAAGATAAAATCAAAACTAACATTCACAACTGGAAAACGACTAAACTTGGTTTACTTGAAACTGTAAACCTGGGCGGTGTCATTTGTTATTTTTTTTTTTTTTGCGTTACCTACACTACTCGTAACTGAAGCATTCCTGAAATGCATGAAAACAACACACTAGTGTGCAGCTAAAAGCATTAAAATTAACAAGCAAAGAGAGCTTCTATTAGTAACGCCCTTCGAAAACCTTCGTTTAGGACAGCAAAATCGATTGCCAGCGAAATGACAAATGCATATTATGATATAGTAGGTTAATAGGAAAAAAAAGCTAAAGGTAACTCTTGCCTGATATAGAATCCAACATTGACGAATACCATATCTTATCCTCGACATCGATGGCATACGAGATGATAGAGCAACTATATTCGGCGTCGGCCGACATACTTGGCTCCAGGTGGGCACCACCGAGGCAAGCACTTTCAATCTTTAGCATCACATTTTTGCCAACTCCATGTTTTTCCACATTTTTTTTTTAAATTAAAAAGGTTATATTTTCGAGGAGTAATTTTCTATCTCATTCAAACGCGTAATATGTTGAAAAATATCCTAAAACCCATTAAGTAACTTTTTTTTATCGGGCGATTTTAAAATCAAGAGATAATCTCCGCGATAGCTGATATGACAACAGAAAACTTGACAAAATCAAGTTTCAAAAACAAAATTAAAATCCGGCTTTTGGTATCTTTCGCACTTTCAAATGACCATCTTCTCCTGCGGTTCATTTGCTTTCGCATTTCCTCCATCAACGTTTAAACCTCCGCCGCGAATTGGATGGCATCGCAACTGGTTCGGAACGAGTTGTCATCGCATTTAAATAAACTTCAAAAAAAAATTTTTTTTTCCTACTTTGCTTAAACTATATTTATACAGATCCATTTTCGCGAAGCTGTACTAAAGTTGAAGGTGGTTTCAGTAATAAAAATCGATGAAATGGTAGTGAAGACTATCGATAGGTAGATGTTTAGCAACATCATTTTCACCAATAGTAAGAGCATATTAAAAAAAATCAACAGTCAAACAATGTTGCGTAATGCAGAATTAAAAGATAAGATTGGCGGATGAATGCTATTTACCACAACTTCCATACATTTTTGTTTCAACCTCCGGTATCCTCTCTCTCTATCCACTTTCCTTTCTAATAATTGTTTGGCATGGCATTAATTGCATGGTACAACGCCATTAAGTACGTTATAAAATATTTAACGAATGAATGAGCAAATAATTATGTGAACCAACCATTCAAGTTCAACTCTGACAACAATAAAAAAATTTCTAATATTTTACAGTTATTTTTTCCACGCACGCGTACGAAAGCGGCCCAATTATTTTCTTAATTTCTTAAATGCAGTTAATTTAATGCACAACTTTAAAAATGAAAATCATGCAAGTGCATAATCAAATTTTTTTTTTCTAAAACAAACTAATAAAGTGCATTACGTGATATAATTCCAATAATAAATATGTACCAATGTCAACAAAGACCTAAAACTAATTTCAATGTTTAATTTTCCTTGTCTTATAACCTTGAAATTAAATGACAAAACTGTGACGTTTTGAAAAGTTCAAGAATCAGTATGGTACAGCATCAATAGTACCAAATCTATTGTACCTGATTTTTATATGTTTGTTATTTAGTCAATCTTTGTACAGCAAACTTCCACAATTTCTTAAAATCTATTACTGGGGCAATAAACATTTTTTTTTCAAAAACCAAATAATAAAAACTTATCGTATTAAATTTTAATGCAGCTCCGTCCTAAAGACACGGGCAAACAGGAAATGAAAGCCCATGGCTTCATCTTTACCAGGAAAATAAAATTAAAAAGCAGGAAAAATTTAAATAATACATAATAATTTTGTGACCAGCTAAAAAAAAACTAAAAAAAAACTTCAAAATTGAAACATTTCAAAAAAAAAAAAAAAAAAGTTTGCATCTAAGAAGATTTTATAATTAAATACCAGAGCGGAGTATGATTTTAATGTGAGAAGAATTTCTTAAAATTAATTTTTAAGATTTTAAAACATATTCCTCTCAGATATTCTAGTACTGATAACCAAGTAAACCAGCAGTAACTGTTGCAGGCTACATGTAAACCTATCTAGAAGAAATCTCAATAACAGAACCTCGTTTAACAGAAGTTTCTTAATATAATTATACGATTGTGAAAGCTTTAAAAAAATGTCAGTACGGTACAGTTTTTATAACATTATTTTTTAGAAGAAAAAAAAAACTTTCATTAAAAAACCTCTAAAAAAAATTGGCAAGCGAGCTTTTCACTAAACTACAAATTAATTTTTTTTAAAAAAAATAACAAAGAAATAAATAAAAAAACAAACAAATTATAAACTACTTCGTCATTGAAAAAAATTTCAAAAGCATAGCACAAAGAGCAGTTACAATATTTTGTAATAGAGACTATTCGCGAGCGTCATTAGAAATGAATTACAGGTTTACGAATGCAAAGCGAGATACATAATAACTTGTCCTTGTGAATCAAGAATGTGATTAATGAAGTCAATAGCATAAGGTCTGACAAAATGTCTCTCAAGCGTATCATTTAATAAAATCCAATGAAACCGCAAATTTAATAAAAGCTTCCTCAATCCAAAATTTGTTCTCAACTCTTAACGGATGTCGGTATGAACACAATTCCGAACTCGTACTAATTAATGTTTGCGCTCCGCCAATAATATTGTACGCACTATTAATAATAATACAATAATAGAATACAATGAACTTAATTATTCTTATATTGTATGATGCTAAACGATTGATAGAAATAAAACTAATAAAGCAACAAAATATTATGACAGTTTAAACTTATTACAGTCATTAAAATAAGTAAAAGCATATTTTCCATAACATAAATCTTTTATGACACCTCGTCAAAATTTCGCAAAAATAGTTCTAATTGTCGAAAAAAATTAAAAAAACTGAAGAATGGACGAAATAAAAGTGAATAAAATTTTGCACTCACCAAAATATGAAAGCGTTTCTTTTAGTAATTGTGGATTGAGCTCAAATTCAGCTTCTGTTTCAGGAGGTAAAACAGGATAAGGAATGTACCAATCCTCGTTCTCGTAACCTACAAATAAAAAAAAAACATTAAATGAAATCTTTCAATACAATTTTAAATTTAAAACTAAATCATATTTTAATAATTAATCGAATAGCCGTACAATTAAACAAAACCTATCAAGAATATACTGTGCACTCTTATATCGTAATCTTACTCATATTTAATTTTGTACGACTATTTTGTTGTGTACGTCGATAAATAAAAAAAAATCCTAAATACTGTTTATTATTATACTGAATATTTTAACATGATCTCAATCATAATAATTGCTGGTGTCCCAATATAATTTTGGCCAATTTCAGTTTATTATAAAATTTAACCTAACAAGTGTAAAGATTGATATTTTACAGAGAAACTCAAAGGTTTTTTATGAAAAATTTTTCAAATTTTTTTGACAAAATTAAATTAAAAATTATTAAAAATTAAGATTTTTTTGGTTTATACTTTTAATAAAATGTATGATGAAACGTACAGGATTAAAAAGTGAGATTTTTAAAATCTGAATTAGTTGATTGATTTTAATCAGCTAATACCACAGATACAAGTTACTTAGCAAAAAATTATAATAATGTAATGTACAGGTAAAGTGATAACGTTACAAAAATTTGGTAGATGAACCATTCGTGATTATCAAAACATCCACTCGAGACTTCAAAAACTGACATGAATGATGCAACATTTGCGCACCATTTTATTCAATAACAACTGCGATTCTTGATCTCAGATTACCAATGTGTTGTCCACAAAGTGTTTAAGCAGCTCCACAAAAAATCACAAAGTGCAATGTTGGGAATTGTAGTCAGCCAGACCAGCAAAAAACAAATTAACTTTTTTGTTTTTTAAATAGCACAAAAAATGTTATCTTCACACGTCTTAGGATTTATTTTTTTTAAAGCAAATTGAAAATTGGCTAAAATAATCTCGAACACCGGGTATATTAATTATATTAAAGTGACATAAAAAATTCAAAATTAATGCAAAAAATTATTTAGTTTATAAAAATTTGAAACCCAATTCTTAAATTGAGAATTCAAATTTACTCACTCCCTCGGTAAGACGAAAACCTTTAATCAAAATTAAATCAATTAAAAAGAATTCCATAACAAACATTACAATTCAACCCTTTCACTGTAATTAAACCATAATTAAAACATTTGCATACAACTTTTAGTAAAATTATCTTACCGGTAAATTTTGTCAATGTATCTGCTCGAAGCTGATAACACGGTATTTGTTCCTCCACCAAACTGACAATTTCAACTTCGTGCAACTGACCACTATTGCACAAATCTAAATCATAAAAGAAAAGAAAATATTTTTTAGTTTTTCTATAAAAAAAAAACAAGTATGAAATAAAGCTTAATCAATTTCAATGAACAAACCAGTTAATGTGTAAGCATCTCTCTGTTGAACTTTAGAGACATCATGGCAGAAATGACTGCCATTTGTCGCCGAGCTAATTTCATATGATTGCCGTGGAGCATGTCCAGGAAAAGGCTCCACATGAGACTCCAGTTTGGTGGAGGAAATACATGAACAAAAAGAAACTTATCAACGGTTATCCCACAAATCTGAGAAAAGAAAAAAAAAATCAACAACAATGCAAAATAAATTAAAACTGTCTCAAAATTTTAATTTTCACATTTAAAGTACAGTAATAACAATTCATTTGGATTTTGCAGCTGACAAAACAAACCAATTTAACATTAAATTTTACCCAAAGCTGTAATAAATCTCATTTTTTAAATATAAAATTTTTAATTAAACAACCACTTTTTACGATTAAAAGTATAATAATTATACTGTAATATAATAATACAGTAATTCTAAATTGCATATTAAATATTCAACAAAACAAATTGCATGTACTGACGAAAAAAACGTAACCCTTTCAAAATACTATAATGAGTTATCAACTTTTTAATTACTCTGAGATTGAAAGTTGTCTGGGATTTTATCTACTGATATTGTTTACTACTTGTATTTTCATATGAAGAAGGTAGATAATAATACTCGTTGGTAGAAGATCTCAATGACCTAGTTAAAGTCTCAACTAAAAGCTCAAACATTTGGAATGCAATCAAAATCTAACACCCATTTCGTTGAGTGAGCAATTCAATAAAAGAAAAAAAAAAAGGCAACCCAAAAACAAAAACCAAAAGAAAAAAAAAAATCGAGAGTGAGAAAAATATATTGGCAGTATTATACGTAATGCCAATTTCCTTAACCAAGGAAAAGCTTTTCCAAGGCTTTTCTAGAATGCTAAAACCGTTAACATTTTACACTTCCACAACTATAAATAATTCTATTTCTTATTATGGTATGGTTTGTTTTAATCAGGCAAAATTAAAAACACACGTAATTAAGTACAAAAAAAAAAATGTTGGCTAGCAGGAAAAATGAAACACTGGCTCTGGCGGGTTTTCGCTATGATAATCGCGGAAAACGTAATGAATTTCATTCATACTGATTGCTTCACCTAATATTACAAAAACATTCCACGAAAATGTCGCTTGACGTCGCAAATATTATGTTGTCCATATTTTTTTTAATAATTGACAATAACAAAATTTTACAAAAAAAATTATTATCAAAATTGAAAAAAAAAAATATGAAACCAGCGTTGATAAAATAGCTGATGAAAGCAGCATGGCACTTTGGCACGTACACCATGTTTGTGTGTTAAAAAAGCAAATGCAAACGAAATTCTAGACATAAACTAAATAAACGCCACATTTATAGTAAATTGTAACATTCTGCAGATAATTTATGTATAATCAAATACTTACAAGTTACTTAAAATCGCTATTTTTACGGAAAACCGGTCACCAACCAACGCAAATTCACTTCGACTTCACAATCGATTTCGATATTATCGAAAATTAACCGCAGAAATGCTTTTATCGAAATAGGTGTGATTTTGCGCATTTTGTAATGATGCAATTTAACATCATGAATCATAACAAAACTGATTTTTTAACATTTGCGAGAATCTCAATTAAGTTTCTTGTTAAAATTTGGTTAAGAAACACAAAAATGTCTACAAAATATTTTTGCTAAAAATTATAAATATATATTTTTTTAATGCAGCATTTCATATCATGACGTCATGTGCACCCAGTTTAGTTTTTTTTCTTCTTGGCATCTCGCAATACTTCTTTTTTAACATTGATAATAAAGCTTCAAAGATTTGCCGATAGAGGGAGTCATTTTGACCACAAAAAGGTAAACACGCAGAAAACTCCGATGAATCACCCCAATCGGAAACAATTAATATTATTTATTAATAATTCCAATTTACAGTTAACAATTATGTTTGTTTTGATAATTAAAAAAAAATAAACGATTTTAAACCTTCAATAACAAATAATTATTTTTAAAAAAAAACAACATCTCATTAAATATTATTGGGAACGCAGTGCACGCGAGCGTAAATTAAATAATTAATCAGATAATAAAATAAAAAAATTAGAAAACATTAATTTTATTAAGCCTAAATGCTTTAAAACAAAAAAAAAATTAAAGTAAAAAAAAATTTTCTACAAAATTAATAAAAAAAAAAAAGAATTATTATTACTATTGTTTTGTTTTTTTTTTTTTTTGAAATATTTTTTTTAGAATTCGATTAGAATTTATATTTTAAGAGCGGTAAGATCCAAATTTTTCAACAAAAAAAATTATTTTCCTTTGCATAAAATTGAATACTTTTTCTGCAAACGGAGTGAATTTTAAACGCGAGCCAAAGTTCGGGTCTCAGATCCCAAGGTTGAGAATCCCAGCTATATAATATTTTTTTTTCTTCTTTTATTATAATAGAAAACAAGTGGTTGATGTTTGTCAGCGCTCGATGATGATCCTGGTCGGTCGGCACCATGGATATTTCTACAAAAGTCAAAAAGATTAAACGTATCAGCTGTCTGTTAGTTGACTTATCAGTAGATAATGAATTTAGATCAAATAACGAATAATATAAGTCGGAATAATATGCGGTTAAAAGGTATCGCGTAGAAATCAGGCTGAGCTAGGGTATCAGCAGCTAGCGTACGGGGGATTATTATGTTTCTTGGTTGTCTCTTGTTTGGCTTCTGAACCTAATTCACTGGCTGCTGGCTGCTTTTGTTCGTCGTCCCAAACAAACAAAAAAAAAATAAAAAAAACCATCTCTCGGAAAAAATGTCGCAGATTCCTAGGTCGCCGACCGCTCTGGATAGAACGATGGATCTCTCGCAACCCGAATGGAAGAGAGAATTAATTCGCCAAAAGAATCTCCGAAAACGCTCGTTAATTCGGTTGCCGACGTTGATGATCGAACGAGAGAGGAAAATTTCTTCTGCCACAAATGGAGATCTCCCATGCATTTCCCCCGCACCTGCACCCAACCTCACTCCAGATTTCAAGGCTCCAAAATCCAGTAAGGGATCATTTCAATAATAATTATTATTTTTTATAAAAACTTTTTTTTTTTTTAATTTGAGAACCTTTTTTTTTTTGATGGAAATATTTAATAAATAAAATTCGAAATTGATTGGTTTTTATTTTACAATTGGAATAAAGAAATTTAGTATAGTACAGTACATGTATTAAAGAAATAATCAATTTTGTTGCAGATCAAATTAAAATTCGTTTTAGGCATATCTTTTGAGAATTTATATTTTTTTTAAAATAAATTTATTTATTAAATTCCTATTAAAAAATTTTAAAAAATTAGATAAATTTCGAATTTCATTAAATATTTTTTTCAAAAAAATTATTTATTAAATTCCTATTAAAAAATTTTAAAAAATAAAATAAATTTCGAATTTCATTAAATATTTTTTTTTCAAAAAAAATTAAAATTGGGTGCGGATTTCTTTGAAGGAATAATAATTATAAATTTTTAATGAAATTTGAATATCCGTGCCGTTCGGATAATCGATGCTTTACAGTATTTTTAATTGATAATTTAATTACAGTATTTTTTTAAATATCTTTTTTTAATACAGTAGCTATAGGTTATAATTTTATATACGAGTATTTAAATGAATATTTTAAATAATATGCTTTATTATTTTATATAATTTTTAATGATTGATTTATTATATATTTACTGTATGTCATTGAGAATAGGACGTAATGCCAAAATAGATTACTGTATATAAAAGATTGCGCGAAGAAGATAATAATATTTAATAACGTAACTTATAAATAATAATTTCAATTGGCATCAACATTTTGTTTATCAAAATTTAAATTAATTTTATTACTGTAATAATAATAATAATAATAACTGTTTACTGTGTTTTTGTTTTTTTTTCTTGAAGCCAGCACCAATCCCGATGGTATGAATGGTTTTCCACGGAGCAAATCAAGCATAACATTAAATAACAACCAGTCGATCAAAAGTCTGCCAAATCTACGAAGCCAAAGTTTTGAAAACGATATTCAAATCATTTCATCTCAACTCGAGACTGCTGATGGAAAATCGTCGAAGCAACAAAATAATAATATGTTTTTGGAAAATTCCGTCGCTAACAATTTTAACCAAGGATCGTTTTCCGGTCGGAAAACTCCACCGCCACTACCAACCAGTCCGATGACGACTTGGCAGCAATTTTTAAACAGAAACAAAGACGTCGAACGATATAAAAGCGGTGAAAAAGTCGAAATGAAGAATGGAGGAGGATCAGGGTTCGAGTTGAACTTGGAATTGACCAAAAATCACGTTAGCGGAATGAACGGAAACAGCGAGGAATATAGGTACGAGGGGGACGATAACGACTCGGTGAATGACTACGGACCCGGTATAGTCAATCGAATGAAAGCCAAATTTATAAATTTATCCGTGCAACCGGATCCGCCAGCTCCCATCCCACTAAATTCCCCCGCTTCACCGGTTCCTATTATCCGTCAATCTTCCAGTCTAGAAGACTTGTTGGATATCGAAAGCGGAGACGAATTAGAAGATAGGTCCGAACTCGGCAGCGGTTTTGTAGCCAGGAAGAAGGACTTGTTCAAGCACAACGCCAATGCGATCAAAAGCGCTTTCAATTTCCTGCCCAGAGCCAGAAGCATGGATTTGTTGACCAACGCCGATCAAAATTATCCGTATATCAATCAAAATCAGTTGAAGAAAGCGGCGACGGGAGCGAAAAAAATTATTATCATCGAACAGTCGAAAGCATCGACGGAAGACGCGGTGGACTCGCCGACCAAGAAGTTTCAACGTAATTCCGTACCTGATTTAGGACGCAGCCTTAGTCCAAACGTAGTTGATAGAAACGAAGACTTGCCAATTCCCAAATCCGTGCTCGAGTGCGTCAAATTATTCCAACAAAATGACGAAGCTAAATTTGTTTATTCGAGACCTCTTTACGACAACAACAACGTCGTCGTCGTCACCAGTACCGCCGTTAAAGTGCCACCTATTCCACCGCCACTTCCGACTCAAGCCAGTAAGCCTAATAAACCTATCCAAGTCATCATACTCGACGATACAGTGATAAATAAAAATCCGCCAAAACAGTCTCACGAACCTAATGTTATTTTACCAAATAAACTTATCGAAATTGAACAAAGTTCTACCGGTAGCGTTAAAAGCCTCCTAGAAGCTTACGTCAACAATATTAATGCGCAGCCTTTGAAATCCAATTTTTCAAGTGCCAGTCCGGAGCCCGTAATAATAATCGAAAAACCAAAAGTCGTAACTGAGATACCTAAACCCGTGATTTCTAGTAGTCCGTTCCAAGAGGAACCGCTCGCACCCTTACTGCCAAAAACGAAACCGCCGGTGGTGGTGGCGGCGGTGCAGCAGACTAATATAAATGTGGCCGTTCCCAAACCACATCTGAATAAATCTTCTTTAACTAATGGTCACAGCAACGGGGGAAATACTATCGTAATTAAGGTGAAAGATGACAAGGACAAACCCTATCTGCCCATCATCGATGACGACGAAAAGTTTGTGCCAAAAATTCCTCAAAATAACCAAATACATACTTCCTGGGGGAGAGATGAAACGGACGATGATGTAATGGGAGAATCGCTGCATTCCAAATCAGTTAATTTTATCGGAGCAAATATTATTGTCGGCAGATCTTCGCTTCTTAAAACGAGAAATAAAAAGGTGAGTCTAATGCAATATACTATACTCGTACGTGTGTATAAAGGAGGCTCAATGCAATTTCCCCAAAAAATATGTGCGAAATTGTTAATTTAATTTTATTAAAAATTTCGAAATGGGGAAAAATGGGTAAAAACGTTCAATTGTATTTGAGACCCCACCCTGAGTTAACCAATCAATGACATATCTACGTACATATCAAGCATAACAATTATTATAGAAATGAGGTAAGGCTCTTTTAAAGTCCAAAATACATAGGCAATTGCATGATGAGAAAAGCTGAGATTTCTATCCTATTTGTTTAATTAATAAAGTTTTTTTTTTTTTTGAGTAGCAGCTGCGTTTATCTTTAGAATCACAGAAAATTTCTTTTTTAATATTAATAATTGAGGTTAGAAGTTGTTTTAAGTAAAGATAATTATTTATTGCCCTATAGGATTATATTTTTTAGAGTTCTAGAGTTTTAGAGTAACGTTGGAGTATTTTTTTCTTATTTTTTTATTTTGATGGCAAGCACCTGATTAGGGGTGTTTTCGAAACAATAGAACTTACGTATTCTTCACTTTTTGAAAAAGGAGAAGAATTACATGTACTATGTAATTGGTTTTACTCACGGAGCACATTTTTATACATCACGTTTATTATTTATTTTTTTTTTAGACATGAAGAAAAAAAAAATAACTTGATTTAAGTTTATCTCAGAAATGTACAATACTGATAAAATATTGAGATAGCTGTTCCTAAAACTAGGTCGAACGCTGTACATTGTTTGTCTTTTCCTGGTATTATGCTTGGAATGGATATGGGGTTGCGATGACCTAATCGCATGATTAACTACTATCTAAAAGTCTTAAACTTGATCTAATTCAAAAATGTCAGTTATTTTGGCTTTTTAATGATATGAATTATTTGTTTAATTAATTAATGAATAAGTATATTTTAAAAAAATAATAATAATACGGTACGGGTAATTAATTACTTTGTTTAAATGAATATTAATTTTTTCATTGAATACGTAGTACAGTGTAATTACTTAAAAAAAAAAAGTGGATACTGTATAAATAAATACGGGAGTACATAATTTTATGAATACTTTTTATAAATAAATGTTAAATATAAAAATTAATAATAATAATAATAATAATATTTATTTGCCACCCCTAGAGGTAAAAAAATCATGAGATCAATACAGTAAATGTACTGTAAATAAATATTGAATATAAAAATAAAATACTGTAGTACCGTATAAAAAAATATTTTTTTTATAAAATACTGTAGTAGCGTATAAAAAAATATTTTTTTTAAGATAATTTATTTTTATAATAAAATTACCTAATTCGGAATTGTTTATTTAACTGTTAAATCAAAATTGTGTAGGGTCTTCGACCATCTAATGACGCGTGTTTCATGGTCGAAGTGTAGGCTTTAACTCCTTGTTGTCTCAAATTTTATAAGACGAAATAAAACAAATAATAATAAATGGTAAGTCGGCCTACATTGTTAATGGTGTACGTAATAGTGCATGTAGTTTGCTGTAGGTGGGAAAAGTGGTAAATAAAAAAATGAAAATGAGGTCTATGACGTAACCACCTGCTGTAA
The DNA here is from genome assembly GCA_034692225.1 of Polydesmus complanatus. Lineage (NCBI taxonomy): Eukaryota > Metazoa > Arthropoda > Diplopoda > Polydesmida > Polydesmidae > Polydesmus > Polydesmus complanatus. The sequence continues at coordinate 24,967 of JAQGAZ010000049.1, forward strand.
GTGGATTGTATTTAAATTCATCTACTTTTTGTAACATCAGCAAAAAAAAAAAATAACAAATGCATGGCTTTACTGTTGTTATAAACATTTCGTTAGCGTGCTTTAACTGTCATTTCTTAATTTTTTATTTACCGGTAGCTTTAATGCGCTATGGATTAGAGTTATCATTAAAATAATTTCGATAATAATATTGTTTCAAGTAATCCCGGTCCCACTGTACTTTTGACTGATTGTGTGGAATAAAATTTCTTGAAAAAATATTATATTCATCTCAAATATTTTGAGTTTAGTTCCAAGAATAGGTGTCCCATCTTACTTAGGCAAATTAGAATAATAATTTTGATTTCAAACTGCCGATTAGGATATCGTTTTTCATAATTTCTCAGATCAATTCTGGTAAGCTGATTACCAGCTGTGATTGATTGTATTTCGAAATATTTCTCTTTTTTTATTCCCCCCCTCCCCCCCCCCCTCGATTGTGAGCTAAGTCAATTACTACCATCGTTATGAAAAGAAAAAAAAACATAAGTTTTTGTTTTATCATTTCAATGATATAACTCTATGAGTGTTTATTCATTTCTATTACGATAACAAATTTCTTGATGAAGATTTATCTACAGGTAGATAGGTTTATTCAGTATAAATATGTGCGTATACAAGTTCAAGCGAATTAGATGCCAAATTCAATGAGACTATTAAGCTGCATTCCAATCCCTACTATGCCAATTGCCTTTGCCAAAACATTAAGGCCCCTGGTTTAAAACCCGGGAAGCTGCAACATATTTCATCTTTTACTTTAAACGCCATCATTAAAGTAGAAGATAAAAATAATATTATGTTGAGAAAATAACTGAGCAAAGGAGGATTTGCTAGTGTCATAGTATAAACCAGGTGGGCAAAGCACATATTGAGAGAACTGAACTTAAAAGGCTCTACCTAAGATGTCCACTTCTTTGACCTCCTGCATCATATCAGGTGGTGGTTATTTTTATTCTAAATAAGATTCGTCCAAATTTAAGTGGCAAACTAACTCCTTTGGTTTCGAGATTTTTAGTATCAAAATTATTATAGTCTCAAGTTTCTCAATTAAGAATACCTGGACTTCACCATTTTTTTTTTTTTCTATCTCTCAAGAGAGGTTGCAATATTGTTACAGTACTGTTTCTCAAGCGTATAAATAGATTGTAATGAAATTTATTTTACGTAGTATTATGTTTTTTAAATATTATAAACTTTTTATGGGAGGGTAAGGCAGCGAGATTTGTGACGGAAGTGGACAACATACGCGCGAATATGTAGCCTATATTAGAAACATTTGCAATTTTCATTCGATGAATTTCCTTGATAATTCGAATGATTTCTTCTTCGAATTATCCTTGTAATAACAATAGTAACAATAATATAATTATATTGATACCGAGTGGTAATTTAGTAAAGTTTTGGCTTATTTCGCGCGTAACCTTTCACGCACTATGTTCACATTTACTATTTCTAGACTACTTTTATTAATTTTATAAACTTAATCTTCTAAAAAATTGATGTTTAAGGTCATAATTATTTTATTGATAATGGCATAAACTGCCTATAGTGAAGTGATCGAATTCAGTATTCTCTTTAAACAATAATAATAATTCTAAGGACTTTCAAAAGCTACATTATATATATGTTATAGGTAGTGCTTTGTGTTATTTTTATCACAATAATTGAAAGTGCACGAATTATCTTTCAGGTTTTGCTTCCCTAAATCTCAATTGTCAGTTGATAGCTGATATCGCTTTGTAAACAATTGTAAAAATTCTTCATTTAAATCAATAATAGTAAAATTTAGTTAATAAGAACGATAAATAATATTTTTTTATGTCGTGTGTGCATTATAATAGCCTAATTAATACCGTTAAATTTATTTTTATATATTAGTTACAACTATTATTTGACGATAAAGCCCTCAGCACTTATGAATATCCTTCGGAATGGACATTATTAAATGAAAGGTCGGATGAAAATGAAGACTGTGATAATACACCAAATATCTTAAAATCAGATGAGCCAAAGAGAACTAATAATTCATCACCTTCTGCTAGTGGTAAGTTTTAATTTCATTTTTTAATTTCTAATTATTATTGTAAGGTTATACTTTTGTTACAGTACATAATCTACCATTACTATTTTTTTTTATTGCTCAGCAATGTTAGCATTAAGGGTGACATGTTACTTTAGTTAAACGAATTAGGCCAAGATATTAATTTGATGGGCTTTAATATTCTCGCTTAAATATTATCGTGCATTTAGTTTTTCTGGAGTCCTTTGTATGAATGCAGCTGGGAGAGGATATTAACAATAATTGACTCAATTATAGATAAGTATCTCTTCCTACATTAAGTGTCGTCAATTGCTCGATTTCAAATGATGTGTGCTCATTGCTTAATTATTGTCGTACGATCAACTGATTACAAACTTTAAATTAGAACTTCGTTAAGAGATTATTTTTTTTTTTTTTTAAACAAGAGATAGCAATTTTAAAATGTTAGTTCAGACTTTCATAATCTTTTATATAGATTTTTATTAATAAAATATAATTTGTCCTTAAAAAAAAATCTAAAGTCAATTGCTTTGCATGTCATTGTACAGTGTTATAAAATGAAAAGAAAATATATAAACGCAATTAAAAATAATGAAAGGGTTTGAAGTATAAGGAAAATTTAATTATAATATGCTACCGTCGCAATCATCCACGTGTACATACCCAACTATGTATACAGTGTACAATCGCCTACTGACCATTATGTTGTCCAATGAATAGTAATAGTCTATAATAATTGCCAATTATTAAAGATAGACTTTTCTATAGCGAATGACTAAAAAGCCTTTAATCGAACGCGGATATTTAATAAAAAAAACCTGTTTTTTTATTTATTTGAGGGTTTTCATTTACGGTACATGTACTGTATTTCAAATTTTAGACGAGCTGTTGGAAACTCGACGAAAAAAAAAAAAAAAGAATTGTAGTTGCATTATGCTGTGGATTTAATAATACCATAAATTAAACATTTGTTTTGCATAAATAATTGTCGTAATAATATTGGTTAGATAAAACAGAAATTTCGCCTTATTTGTCCATTTTTATTATTACGGAGTATTATTTCTGGAGACCAATGCAATGGCTTTTACATATTGCAACTAAATTAAAATCAATTTATCGAGTACTTTATCAAATAAAATAATGCAATAAATAAGGCTTTTCACGCCAGAAGTTCGAAACTTTGTAACTACATTGTACAGCATTTTGTAATCTAGATTTTGTTCAAGGAATCTTACAAAAACCGTCAACTCGAGTACACCTACATGTATCGAATGTTGGAAATCTTATTTTAGATAACGACTTCTATGTTCAAACCCCTAATGCTACTCGCGCTAGAGCTAAACGAGGATTATTTATGTTAAATTATTTAAATATTAGAAATTAAAAAGCTTACCCTGTGGTATAATACGCCCTCGTGTATCAAGGATTAAATAGATTTGTGCACAGCTTGCATGCTTTGCTGTTTGTGACTATCGGATTTATTTGATCATTAATTAAATTAACCTTTTTAATTATAGGTGGAATTAGTAATTATACACCGATGGCATTGAGCAAAGATCAAGTTTTTGAATTGGGAATGTCTCCAGTAACACAGATTGAAACTACGCGAACGTTGAAAAATTCTACCAATGTCGGTCATCCTCAAGAAAATGGAGATTTTAAACCGGGAGATGAATGTGAAAATGTTTTCTGGTCAAATACACAAACGGTCGATATACTTTTTTAATTTGCGCAGCTGATTTTTTTTTTTTTTTTGGTTTTGTTTTAGTACTTTTGATAGTTATAAAAAATATTATTGCAAATGGGCGGTGCACACTTAAGCTTTAAAGCCTTCGAAAGTTTAATTTATTATTGTTTAAGTATATCGGAAAGCTAAAAAAACCAGCGTCAACTATACTGTATTATTACAATGTTATAATATACTGCCGGTGTTGATAAAAGAAAATTTTACTGTTGCCACAAACTGTTTATTGTAATCGAAGTTTGTATATTTAAATTATACAAGTCAAGTTATAAGATTGACGTCATCTTGTTAATTCATCAATTTGCATAGGAGGTAGAAGTGAACATGTCATATTATGTTTAATGTTATCAACTTTAATGTATATATATATATGGAAATGGGAATCGTCTTTTAGAAAATTTGTAATCGCTTCGAACATTCAACTATTTCGAAACATTTCTTAACGACATATAAATAACTAGTAGTGTTCAATTGATTATTTCATACGATTTCAAACTTTTGTCAGCATCTTTCAAAACAAAGCCAATTTTTTTTTTGTGCTTGTCGTAATTGCTAATGCAGTCATTTAATTGCGCTGTCTGGAAGCCTTATATATTTATTAAATTATTATTGATTGGCGACACAAAACAGAAACCAATTCAAGTATAAAATGTAATTTTTGTTCGAGATGAATTTATATTTAAAATATTCAATTCTTCATAATCGTCGATCGTTTCATTTACCTGATCAGCCCTGTATCCTTTGGCATTGCAAACGTCCATCAACTCGTCCACCCGCAGAGTCTTTCCTCCGGTCTCTTTAATCAAATCACGCATTATAGCAAATATTCTATCAACAGCTCCTTGAGGTCTGCAATAATTTTTTTTAAAAAATAAATACGGTTGTTCTTTGAATATTTTTTTCAATAAATTACTTGGCGACATTAGTACGATCAAGATTAATAGAATCTTTAGACATTTCCAGTAATCGAATGGCTTCATTCACATCATCTTTGTCTACTACTTCAGCTAACCTCAATCGCGTCTGCGTACAAATTAAATTACTATTTATAAAACCACTACAACATAGCTAAACAGTAATCAAAATGCTTAACTTACAAGTGCAGTAGACAAACGAAGAATAGCAAGAAGAGTTCTTGCAGAAGTAAACGTCATGTCTTTCTGGTTTCTAGATTCCCTGCGGATTTCCACGTAAGCACTAACGATGTAATCTAATAGAGTTTCGGGAATAACGGGCTGCTTTTGTTTACATAAATTAATATAACGTCTGTAAATTAAATTAAACAATAATTACTTTTTATTCATAATGCAAAAAGATAATTACGCAAGAAAGCTACCTCATGGTTTGCATGTCAATGGGCTTAAATGTCGTAGGAGGTTCGGAGCAATGTTGATGGACATACGTGATGTGCTGAGCAAGTCTGAAACGATACGTGTTGGTAAAAATGTCCGATCTCTACTAAAATACAATTGTCATAGTATTACTTCAAGTCATTTTCACGATCTGGATGATCGTGTATTAGCCAGAGCAAGTCAAAACGTGAAAGAAGAGCTGCGGGAAGTTGAATATTTTGTTCAACTGAAACTTTGGGGTTATATCGCCCATAAGCAGGATTTGCTGCTGCTAAAATAGACACTCTCGCATTTAGGGTAGTCATAATTCCGGCCTGAAAATGCAATGAAATGAATTATCAAAGACGCGCCACAAAATTTCTGAAATAAACTTGCCAAGCAAAAGTGAATATAGCATAATACAGTTTTAGCAACTAAGATTGCATTTGAGCTAATTTTGTCTTAATAAATTGACAAGTTTTCACATTAAAAAGGTTTTACTAACTTTTGCAATTGACACGGTTTGTTGTTCCATCACTTCGTGAATTGACGTTCTATCACTATCCATCATTTTATCAAACTCATCAATACAGCAAATTCCTTGATCAGCTAAAACTAAGGCACCTCCTTCAAGAATCATTTCACCGGTCAATGGGTCTTTTAAAACTGCAGCTGTTAAACCAACTCCTGACGAACCTCTACCCGTTGTATATTGACCTGCAACCGAAAAGATAACAATCATTTACCAGTTCATTTAATTTTAGAATATGCAAATCCAAATATCACATACTTCTAGAAGCTAATCGGTCAACAAAACGCAAAAGTTGAGATTTGGCAACGCCGGGATCACCCATAAGGCATAAATTAATATTTCCTCGAATTTTCATTCCATTTGGATTTCTATCAACTCCGCCAACAAGAAGCAACAACAAAGCCTTTTTGATATCTTCGTGTCCATATATTTCTGGAGCAATACTCATCGATAACTTTTCGTAAAAATCTTCTTCTAAATTTTCAACAATTTCAAAAAAATAATCATTTGACGTAACATACAATAATAATCGATTAATATACCAGCCAATTTTGAAATTTCCTCATCACTTAACACGGCCTCTTCCAGTTCTTCATCTTCAGTCTTGTTAATTTTTGTAATTCTCTACAATTTCAAGTGAAAATATAATTACGGTAATAAAAACGACAAAATATTAAACAAATATTTACGTGAGCATCGATAAATGTTTCAGACAGTAAACCACTATGCACAGCTGTAAAACCTTGTTTCATTATAGGCAAAAATATTCCAGAAATGGTGACGTGATCTCCGGGCGCCGACACACGAGTAAGTTCTCCATTCGCAAAAACTGTTACTGAACGAGGAATGCTACCGATCGGTACTTGATCGCTCTACATTTAAACCTATAAATTATTATCATATCGATTTAATGAAACTAATGTACTTTACATGCTCTTGAACTTTCAATTCTTGAAACTTAATAAATTTGCTTCCTCTAGTTTGAAAGTACAACTTCCCTCCGGATTTATTGACTTTACAAGTCTCGCTCGTGCATGTTAATAAAGGCATATAACTTAATGACGAAATCTATAATAATATTAATTATAAAAACGACTTTTTAAAATTATACGAAAATTTATATAGGCTACATTAAACATTTACCGGTTTGTAAGTTTCGATACCACAAAGATCGCAAGTATAAGTTGCTATTTGTAGTAATGGCTTCACTTCAGTGCATCGGGTAACTACACCCTTAATGTTTATTAACTTGCCAATATGCGCTGCTTTCACATTCCGGATAGACGTCGGCTTTATTGTCGACAGAGGTTTAAAATACAATTCACTAATAAATCAAATAAATTTATAAACGCGCAAATAATATTAAATTTTATTTTAAAAGATTAATGGAAAATATTTTCGAACTTACAATCGTCTCATCAACTCAGGTGGATATTGTTTATTAATTGGGTTATCATCTCGACGGTTACCATCAACCAGCAATCTGTGTTCGATGTAAACATCTAAAGAATCTTTGGCAATCACCTGAATCCGAAATACCAATAGTCAAGTAATAATTATTAGACAAATTCGACTGCGCGTATCGCAAGCGACAAATGAATTCAAGTAATTTATTAATTGAAGGCCTCTGAATTACCTGCTTCTTTTTGTAAGTTGGAAGAAGATCCTGGACAACGTCAGAGAACATGGATGTAAAACGACGAGTATTATTGATCACCATTTCGGTTAGTTCTGGATCAAACGAATTTAGATCGTCCAGGTCTATGACAAAACTTAACTCTTCGCGATGTGCAACCGCGGTCTGCATTATAGGTAAAATAAGTCCGATAAGCTTTTAACATTTATTGAAACATACATTAAACGCCATTTACTTACCAATTGCGAAACATATTTAAAATTTTTACTCGGCATGTCATCGTCGTCAACAAAGTACTCTTCCAAAAACTTCTTTACATTTTCTAATATAATTAATTGTAATATTTCAAAACAAATAATATAATAAGTATTGTTATTTATTTTGTATTTTACTTTGAGCTTCCTCGTAATTCAATTTGACAGCCATCTTCTGACAATAATTTGCCTCTGTTCAAAATCTTCGGAAATAAATGGCAGCCAAATAAATAAATCGCAACGCGCGAGGTAAAAACACAACAACCAAACAAGACAATTTTGGCGGGAAAAGCCTGATCTTCAACAGGAAGTTCGTCAATACCGGAAATAAAAAATGTCGACAACAAGTGGCCATTACGTCAAAACCTCTAAAACCACTTTTTCCACAACGTCGCATCAAAAAGGTACACGATAAAAGAGGTCACCAAAATAATGTATAGTTACTCCTTTATCGTGATCTCCTACAGGACGTGATATATTGGGAGTTTCAATGGCTATTCGAAAAAAAAAAATTACCTAAAATAATCTAAAAATGAAAGTAAACCCGAATTTCTATTAATTTTATATTATACTTAAATTATATTTATTTACATTGCTATTCACAGTAAGTAGTCTTTTACAATAATTTTAACGCTTACTACACAGGATTGTATTATACTCTGATTGGAATTGTTTGGCTCGAACATTTTTTTTTAAATAGAACAACAATTTTATTATGTGTCAATAACCAACCAAATCAATTTTCATTTGACTTAAACCAACAACAACATCAATTTCAAACGTATAAATTAAATTATTTTCATGTAAATTTAGTTATTTTTTCGTGATTCAAAGACATTTTGAATAGAATGTCAATTTAAGTGTATCTACTGTTTCAAAAATAAAATCAAACGATGGAAATGGAATGTTTCTTAAGTCTCATAGCTGCGTTTCTTGTTGATATACAATTGGCATAAAGAAAACATCAGCGTCGCGATATAAACGGCAACGGCAATCCAGCATTTGTAAGCTTGGTTTTCATACGCGTCCCCCACCTCCTGCATGTAATGAGTTATGTTGCTTAAATCATCCGTATCCACTCCAAGATCTTCGGATAAAGCTATGCTATTTTGGAAGAATAATCCTCCCATTATCGACTGAAAATTAAGACAACATTTTTTAATTAGGCAGTAATGAATTTTTATCACACCTGATCCACTCAAGGATCCAGATCAAGTACGGTCATTCTAGAAAAATATTACCGTACTAAAATTAAAAACTGAGCTTACCAATTGAATAATTCCCCAAATGCTGATAATTGTACAACAAATTGAACATTTTGGTCCACAAATAGTAAACATTTTCGTTTAATTTGAATCAAAAAATACGCTACGCAAACCACATAGGACCGACACGATCAAACTCTTTCGCAGCTAAACGCCCCCCTAATCGATTGCGAAATCAGAGATTTAAATCTTACAAGATTTTTGTTTGCCCTGCGATAACAAACCGATCACGATGCCAAAGATCTTTGATGATGCGGTTAAATTTAAAAACAATTATATTTAAAAATAAATGTCAAATATAATTTCAGGATTATTAGTCTAGATGCAATAAATAATTGACTGTAAATTTGCCGATAAAATTTATAAAAACCCGAGGTATTGTTCAAAGATTTAATTTCTTAGATTTAGTAAATCCCTAGCCTACTCCATTCTCGATGGCGAAGTGCGAGGTGGTGGAGTGACCTGTAGCAATGTTCTTGAACATTTGCGATGTTTACATTTTATTTTAGCAATTTATTTATTTATTTTATAATTGTATATGTATCCTGGACAACTCGCTTTACGAATGGGCAGCTTATTATTAACGTAAAAAACAAAGGCGGCGATATTCTGCAGGAGTCTGTGTACGCCAACACAACATCGGACACTGTTATTTTGGAGTTTCAAAAACCCGATGGAACTTTGTTGACACAATTAATCGATTTTAAAACTGTAAGAGCTCATTTTTTAATTATTAATTTACGCGTTATTGTTCTTAAGTACTGTGTATTTTTTTTGGTTGTTCGGGAATGACATTTTAAGATTTTTGTTGTAATGGTCAGCATTGTTGTTGTTTTTATAGGATGTCCAAATCTTTAAAGCTCTCGTTTTGGGAGAGGAAGAACAAGGTCAGACACAATACCAGGTTATGTGTTTCGTATTTCATTATCAAAAAGATGACTTCATATCTTCAGATGCAATGTCGAAGCTTAGACAGGTTTTCGCCCGAATTTTTTTTTGTTTTCTTTCGGTTGTTTTGATTAATTTTGTTTGGATTTAACGTAGAAAAATCCAGGTACTATAAGGCAGCCGGAGGAAGATCGGGGAAAAGATTACATCAGCATGGATTTATTCGTTAATTTGGATTTGTCCAACGTAATTAGTAGTCACATTTACAATCTATGTTCGGAAGCTGTTAATTCTACTTACACCCGTGAATTGGATTTGAAATACTGGTCGAAATTAAAAAGTAAAATCACCGTTTTGCAATTACATTTGTATTACTTTTTTTTGATATATTGTTTATCTTAGATAAAGATAAAAATTTAAACGACACGGTTAAAAGATATACTCAAAAAGATGTGGAAAGTTGTAAGACAGATTTAAATCGTTGGAGCGAATGTAGTTGCAAATTTGAAGTTTGCGTCGGCTGGTATCCATGTGGCCTTAAATACTGCAAAGGAAAGGACGCCAATGGGCCGCAACTCAACTATCGATGCGGAATAAAAACCTGCCGTAAATGTTTTATATTTGATTACCGCGTAAACTACAAACAATTGTGCCTTTGGGGAGAATGATGATCCCTCCTTTCCAATTATCCCCATCTTTAACGAACAAAGTTTGTTTTTATTTTCTTTCTTTCATAACTTTTTTTTTGGTTCTTGAAATCAAATGTGTATTTTAACTTTCATAACTTTAACATGATGACTTTTTATAAAATTGATACCGGTAGTAAAAAATAATGTCTTGTTAAAGACAAATTTTTAAATTGCAAAATTTTAATTGTGCAGATTTTTAAATTAAATGTATTTATTATCAATAAAATTGACTCTTATTTTTTTTTTCTAACACGAAGAAATTAGTATAAATAGGCTATACAAAATTTAATAGCTGGCTTATTTTTATGAAAACTCATTTTTTAAACATGTCGTCAGTGTTTTGAAATTTGACGATGTACTGTAGTTATTTTGATTGTAGCGATAATGCATTACAGTATTCTCATCAGCCAGAACAGTTGAGGCCAAAATGGGAAAGATGTTGCGCTAACTCTCTACTCTGAATAATTTTCCATTCTGGATATAAAAGATGTAATGATCAGTCAGATTTTGAAAAAGAGATGTCCAATTTTTTTAACCAGTTTTAAGACTAAATACATGTTATAGTCTACGGTATAATAATTATTCACATTTTTAAATAATTTTATATCGCTGGCGAAATAAGTAATTCTTAAGCAATTCTGTGATAACCAAACATTTTGTAACACTTTTAAAATTTTATATTGAAATGTTCTAACAATAATTATTATTAGGCAATCATGTACAGTAATGTACTATTGTATTTTGAACTGCAATATTTTGTTTTAGTAATTTTTTTTTTAACAAGTCTAAAAAATATGACCCAAAAATATTTTTTTCCCCCAAAGCACATCTACAATCATGTACAGTACATTATTACTGTATTTTTTATAATACGATTGGTTATCACAAAGCAAAGTATGACAAATTGATTGATAAAATCACTTTATTTACATGGTTGCGGCTGATAATTATTTTCAGTACGCACAATATTAACCTCAGCGCGCATCATTGAGTAGACAACAAACAATATATTATTACGTACTAATTAATTATCACGTGGTGGGGTGCTCGTGATAGATGAGCAACAACAACAAAAAAAAAAAAAAAAAGAAAATTTTTTTAAAATAATGTTAAAACGTAATTCATATAAATGCGGGATGAAAAACAATAATGCAAAAAGTAGCAGAATGACTAATTTTATAATTATAATAAATCAAAAGGCAGGAATCAATGAATGTAGCTTTTCTATTAATTAATTGAACCCAAATCGATCGCTAGCTCACCAACTTTGAAAATTTACGTAGCAATTTCATTTACGTAACTCTCTTTTTTTTTGTTTTTCAGAGACCTTAATTTTTATAAACAATTCTATACATTTACGCATAATAAAAATAGACATTTTGAGATTAGTACTCTTGCTAATGATTTTCTTTCCAATGAACGTTAAATTAAAAGCAGCGCAATATTATTTACAAGTCAACATTTTTTTAGATTATATTTATATCAATTTAGAACTAGTTTTTCTATCATTAAACTTCATCAACAACGAGATCGATATTTCAACAGTGATAGTCATTACTTTTATCAGTTTATAACGGTGTTAATAAGTCAATAAATAATATACGTGTACATTGTAATGCAATGTACAACTTAAGGGTACGAGGAAGAGAAGTTGATCCCTTTACGATTTTGTATGAAACCGTGAAAAAAAGATTGAAAGTTTATAACGCAGATTTGATAAAATGATTACATTTTGGCTTCCTATAGTAACAAACAGAACGACTATTGATGAAGCTAAAAACATATTTTACTATTTTTTTTCTTGTTTAAATTTAGTTATTTTTTAATATTAGGAGTAAACGAAAATAATATTCAAACACACATTTTTGACAATTAAAATTGTCTCGTCAGTTGGTTTGAGATTTGACTACGGTGAAAAGTGGAGGTGGGCTACAAAAACGAAAAATAATCGACCTTAAATGAACTACATATTCGATAGCAACAAAATACTACTACTGGACAGTAGTATTCGGTTTCGTACAAAATCGTTTAGCGATGATCTTTTCTTTTTACTCACTATAAACGTACCCTAGCACTAATACTTTTCAATCATTTTACAACGATAGGTAATCACTTTATTATTATTTTTTTTTTTTTTACATTCAAGCACATCATCTATTTTTTTAATGATATACGTTTTACGACTTTCTATTTAAAAAATAAAAAATTCATAGAAGTTTAAAAAATTATCAGAACTTTTAAAACATTGTTCTAACAGTTTCATACGCATGGACAATGTGTATTTCGTCTTTGATATTAAAAGGCTGAACGGTTTTGTAAATGATAAATTTTCATATCGTTTAAAATTATTATACGTAACTTTTCTGAAAAACATAATTTTCATATATATTTATTGTGTGCTAACCTACTTAACTTTTCATAGCTCGTTTTGTTCTATTAAGCGAAGTGTATCATTTGATTGATGTATACGTACACTTTTAAAAGTGCGCATAGGCTGGGAGAAGGACACAACGCATAAACTGAATTCTATTGAATGTCCCGTACTTGTGTTAAATGACGGCTGGTGAAGCATTGGAAACTTGCTTACCAGGTAAAAAATACATTATATAAGATACTGTTATTGATAGCTTACGTATCTTGACCAGATGTAGATGGTGTAGATGTGCCATTTCCAGAAGTGGCGGGTGAAGAAGTGTTACTAATAGCCATTAGCTTTTGCCGAACCTCGCGTATTTTCAGTTGTAGACACGTTTTCGTAGGGAATATATCTTTATGTTTGGATTGGAATGATGAAGTAGCTTGCGCTGGATTAGCAAAATATTAAGCTTGTTAGTCTTATTAATAAGTTGATTACACAGAAACAATACCTGTGGGAAAATAGCCGTGCTCTTGAAATAATTGAATAACGAGCTGTCGGCGTTGATCAAGTATTCTTCTTAATGAAGAATAACCTTTCTCCGTTCCTTCACGAGGAGTCTTGGGAGTCCACGGAGATTTTGGCGAGTTAACTTCACCATTTCCATTTTCTAAATGCAGATTGTGATTATTAAGTTTTTTGAAAGTAAAAATTTGTCTTAACTAAAAATTATTATACCTTTGACGCCACTGTCTGATAAAACTTCTAAACTAAAATCTTCTCCAAAAAATTTATTTCCATCTGCGGCATTATTTTTTGGAGTGTTTGGCGATTTCATATCCCCACTGCTTACCGGTACGTTATTTGATTTTGAGCTTGGTTCAACCACTTCCTCTTCATCTGGCGCATCTATAAAATAGTAACGCAATTATTAATTTTATTAAAGAATATTACTTTCAGACTTAACAAACTCACTAGTAGTCGAAACTCGACGCTTTTTTTGATAACTTTGTACAAAATTTCTAGGACTTTTATTACTAAGTGAGAGGGCACTTGGAGATTGGCACTCTTCCGGGTTGAATTCAGGAAGTCTAGCAAATCGTTTAGTAAATTCCACTGTTTCCAAGACTCTAAATAGTAAACAATTAATCGTTTTTACCAATATTAATGCCGGCATGTATATATATAAATAAATACCTGTCGACACCATCCTCGGGATTTTTCTTTAAAATTGGTTTTCTTGGACTTAGTGTTGTATCTTTGTTCAAATTTTGTAATGAACTAGAGATCAAGTTAGATGAAAAATTAATTCCCATCTCTTTGGTTCCTTTGGCTCTATCTTCTGACGCAGTTTTAGCATGCCCTTGATGATCACTTTCCCTTGGCATTTGAAAGTCAACTAAAAGTGTTAAAAAACAACTGAATAACAAGTTTTGGCAAAAAATAATTTAATTCATGCGAAAATTAAATACTATATTATCCTAATTAATGTATGCTGGCATACCTGAAGAAGTGCGTTTAGCGCGCCCCAATTGTGCAGGAGTAGGAGCTAAGATGAAAACTTTATGGTTAGCAGTGCCAGGTGAGTGATGATTGGCATCGTTGGGCATATCTGAATCGTCAGTTCCGCTCTTCAATGGATACCAAAAACAAATACAGCATTATAAAATCAAAATAATCATGTAGTTTAAAAATAAATATAATAATCACCATAACAACTTCATTTTTAATGGAACGATCTTCATTTCTATTTTCAATCACCGAAGAACCTTCACGACTATTGGAATCCTTTTTTGCTTCGTAATTATCTCTCGAAGATGCCTTTGCTGGTTCAGGTACCGCAACAACAGCTGCCTTAATTTTATGTTGCAAGAGCTCATATGAACGATTTGCTGCTAAGTAATTTGACGCTGAAGATGAGCCACAATTATTTGTATGTAAATCGCGATTACCTTGATTTAAAAAAAAAAAAAAAATAATTAAATTTACGAATAAATAATTTCAACCTGATTTAAAAGCAGATATACCATGATTATTTTCTGTCTCACCCGATTGAGATATACTTGGCGGTTTGCTAAAGGATGAATGTTGAAAAAATATTGATGACGCGTGAGATGAGGGAGCAGAGGATAAACTAAAGATATGAAACAAATTAATTTTATTTACCCGACTCGAATAAAAATGTGAAGTGCACAATGACAAATGAGGGAAACAAAAATTAGGAAACTCACCTTGAAGTTAATATAGGCAATAATGGCGATTTTTGCTGACCAGCAGCGTTTGATGGAGATAATGTAATCCTCTGACCAGTCGAAGTAATGTGGTAAGAAGTGCACGGCACTGCAACGACATGCGAGACAGTATGCAATACCGAATCAGGTTGACTGGTAATGATAACCCCAGGAGATGCCGAATCGGATTTACTCGGCGGTTTAGGAGAAATTTTCGTATTTTGGTTAACTTTTCCCGCGATTTGGTTCATTTGCGTTTCTGTATTTGGTACAGAAATTTGAATGCCGCGTAATGGAACGCAACCCCCGGTTAATGAAACGGACAAAACACTTGTTCCAATTCCAGTAGTCGGGAGGGCGGAAACGGGAGGCAGAATACATCTTATGTGAGGAGATTTTGGAGTTTGTATAGTTGAAGTAGCAACAGCCAAGCGTCCATCGCCAGGGTCACTAACTTTCCAAACCAAATTCGTAACGATCGCAGGTGAACCAGCACTTGCAGATCCAAAGCTTTCTCCCGGCTTATGTCCTTTTATCATGTTATAATTTGAATCGCTCCTTATTTCCGATGCCGTAACTTTTGATGCCAAAATATTATTCAGCGTGCCATCGTAACTATAAGTCGAACGTGGAAAATGCTGCGAAGGAGAAATGACAGTCTTCGGTTGTATAGCGTCCACTATAGTGACAATTCCATCTTGTGAATAAGCGATTTTTGAAGTCAAGGCTGAAGACGGTTGTATCAATGTTGGAACGGAAACGATTGAACTCGATTTCGAAATTAGATGCTCCCGCATAGGTAAAAGCATGCTTGTTTCTACAATAACGGGTGGCGCGGGTGTTTTCATCTTGTCGCTATTACAGTGCGTAGAAGAATAAGTAGATGAAGATGTGCATTGAGTAGAGGTTTGATGAATGTTAGAATAATTTTCCGAAGAGATTCTGTAATTTGTAGACTGTTTTTGACTATAAGCCGTTTCACATTGAGAATTTGGATTTAATCTATCGATGGCATTTAAATCGTTATTAATTTTAGTTTCCGGTGTATCGTATTTAGGGCGAGCAGACTGCGAAACGTCTAAAAACACTGACCCTGTCGGCTGAAACCCGCACCCCGTGTTGATTGGTCTTGAGCTTCGAACATTAGCTCTATCACAATCCATGTTAATTGTTGTCATTGTATTGGAGTCGTTATTGCCGACTGAAGCTTTGATAGGCTTGGGTCTGCACGTAACATCCATTGTTGTGGATGGTTTCATAACTGGCGAAAACCTTTGTTGAGGAAATAATTTATTTTCAATGAGAGGCTCTTCTTCTGAGTGACTGTCACTCTCACTATCAGAAACCCTCTCTTGGCATTTCAGATCGATTACATCTATTTTGCAAATTTAAAGTTAATACAAATTTCAATTACATTCTGTTAAAAACAACACCTTTAGCTTCATTGTTCCCACTAGAAAATCTTCTGTGTTCCAGCAACTTTTTGCCTTTTTGTTTGTGATTTTCGTGTTTGTACTGGTCAGATCTATTAAAAGTAACTTCCCTGCCTTTCGATTCATCTTCCGCTTTCTCGCCTATACGGTTAAAATGATCTATATCTGATTCAACAGACATTGGAGATGCTTCTGCAGAAGCAAGTTCCTGGGAATTCTGCTTAATGTTAAATGAAAATTAAAAAAATTAATTTACCAGTAAATTAATTATTTAAATAAATATTACCAAATGTGAGGCATTTCTAGGATCGGATTCACCGTCGTTTGGTTCGCCAATTGTATCATTTTGATCAGGAACGATGTTAACAATGCCGTCATCTGCATTTGATGTAGATTTACTTCCATCTTTACTAGTAGATGTCGATTTTTTTCTATCACGGCTGCACCATTTCCAGTCAGGATGAGCTTTAAAATGGGCCTCTTTCACCTAAGTTTTAAATAAAATTATTTAAAAAAAAAAAAACACTAGTTAAATATCACTTTTAAAATTAAATAATAACCTGAAAAGCTAAATCATGATATTCCTTCTTTTGGTTTGGATCCAATGAGTACCACCACTCCCCAAGAATTTTGCTAACTGTGCGATTATCTTGATTCGGATGCCTCTGATGAACCAATGCTCTGTGACGTTTACTGAAGATCATGAAAGCATTCATCGGTCGACGAATGTGATCTTTTTCTTTCGTCTAAATTATCAAGATAGAAAGTTTTAATACTGATAAATGTTTATTTGAATAAAAAAAAGTTAATATAAAAATTACTTTTCTTAACGCTTTAACGTCGTCTTTTTGCGGAAGAGAACCTAAAGATCTTGTACGACGTTTAGCTTGACTTATAAGAGAAGAATCATTAGACTTCGATAGTTTATCTTCAGCTTCTACAAAAACATCGTCGTCATCGTCATCTACTTCAGGACCTTCAAACGAGTCAACAACAGATTAGTCAAAAATTTAAATTATTAATTCTATTAAACAAACATGGATTCGTTGCTGTAAAATCTTCTCCTGGAGATAAGATAGCTTTCGGCTCTATAGTTATGGTAGGAGGTGCGCTCCTCGGAGGTGAAGGATTATTAGCAAGAAACGGGACAGTTGAGTGCCATGGAAATACAGGAATAGCACAAGAAGGATCAGACCCTTCTCCTTAAAAAATTTCAAAACATTTTTCAGAAAAAATATTGCGGGAATATTATAAATAATCGACAATGATTTTACCTGCATGATTTTCACTAGGTTTGTCAAAGTGTTCGTTTCCGCCAGTCGTATAATCTCCAGTTATGGTCAGTAACGGAAGCAAATACGTTGGCTTCGGATGTGGTGCGTTTTCAACGTCGTTTACCTGACCGCTCGACGAGTTATTGACGAAATTATTCGTATCTTTGTTAATCTTTTGCAAGCTGCCGCATCTTTCATTTCGAAATGAGGGCGAGCCCTCTCGAGTGGATTGAAAACCGTCATTTACACTAACTCTTCGATGATTAGTTGACACATCCATTGGCGTCTCTTGATTAGCCACTGATGAATTTGAAGAAGACATTGAAAGACATATGGGAGCATTTTGCGAAGGAGGATAACTGGCAATGTTCGTCATGTGGGAAGGCGGCGTCAAAACACTTCCCCCGCCTTGATTATTTCCGAATTGAATAACCCTTCGATCACAAGGAGGTGAAATAGTTTTCACCCTCCTATTACTATTATTAGAGTCGTTAGTGCCGTCGTTATTTCTGGAAGAAATCAATTCTGGAGCCAATTTACCTGACAAAAAATCGTTACCGGGATTTGATAACATCACTGTTGGGTATTGAGCTTGAACTGGATGAGGATTATTCCATGGAAGAGGTGAGCGGAGAACAGTAGATGCCCCGGGACGAACAATTGGCGTGAACAAGTTTGTTTTCGCACCTAACATGATGAGAGGAGATCGAGACTGACCGCAGGGCGACCTGTTAACGGGTGTAACAGTTGGAGAATAAGAAGGAGTGGCGGAACGCGAAGTCCCTAACGAGACCATTATAGTGGCGGCTTCTTTTTCGTCCAAATCGAAAGATCGCGATGTTGGTCCGTCAATCATCATGCCGGTCAGCGGACTACTCTCGCCATCTGGTGACGGGCCCAAGTCCCAATCTGGATCCCTCGCGCAGCCCGAATCGTTGGCGATACCGGGATGTTCGCCCGGTAAACTGATTGACGATAGCTTCAAATTTTTTCCCTTAATTGAAAGATGCCGTGAGCAATATCCTCTTCGTTGCGATTCTTTGGTACATCCCTCCTTTGAACACAAACGACGCCACTGTTTTCCGTTAAATTTCTTTCGAATTCCATTTGCCGTTGATACCACGTCCCCTTTCTTAAACCTTTGCGGCGTAGTAGCGGGTGAATGTGAAGTGCCGGTATTTTCGGAAGTCGAACTAGTGGGGCTCGCTAACGAATCGTGCCTGTAACAACTATTCGGCATATCATTTTGCGCGGATCCGTGAGTGATAACGTTGGGGGTAAGCGAAACGCTACGCCGGCCATTGTGATAAACAGATAAACCATCGTTTTCTAACTCTAAATGTATATCTTCCCTTCTGAGATCATCGTCGGACGATTCATCATCATCAGGAAGCGGCTGTTGTTGTTGCTGCTGTAGCTGCTGATGATGATGATCGTTCATGTAGTGATTTACCGAACTTAATTGCTGTTGTTGTTGCTGCTGCTGCTGTTGATGTTGCGAGCTATAGGTAGGACGCAAGGGCATGGCGCAATAAGGTCCATTACCAGTATCGTGGTGGTGAGGAGATGGCGGATACCAAACCTGGTTATTTTTATATGGTTCGCATTCTTTTATTTCTGGCGCGCGAGTTATGTAAGCGCTGACTGTATCGGCCATTTGCAACTCGTCCCACCACGGTGGTTGCAACAAACGAATATTCGCTCTTGTGACCATACGGACCTCTTCCACGGTTTGATCGTTGCAGCTGGTGGCGAGTTTGACGTGATATTGAATGGAAGGCTTGGTCGTCAAGCCCACCACCGATCCCTCCATGTAAATATTTTCATCTTTATCAATTCGAGCGCAAACAGTCATTCCCGTTACAATCTTATCCGGAGAGGGGCTGTGATCACTTATCACGTCGTGATTGTCCACTCGAAGAACATCGTCAAACCTTAATAGACTCATGTCTCTGTCCAGCTGAACTTCGACTACGTAGTTCGAATACACTTGTTTTATAACTCCGGCGTAATAGGTATCCAATTTTCGAGCCAACACTCGATGGCCAATCCATTCGTTCAGATCGACGTCTATTCGTTTATCACATTTTTGGACATCTGAAACAAAATTTTGATCGTGAATTTCGACGGATCGTTGCGATCCGGTTCGTCGAATCACCCCCATCCCTTCCGTTGCGGTATCCAACTGCACCGGGTCGTATTTACGCTTTTTAGGAACGACATTTCGGATCGAAGACTTAATAGAATTAGCACAAGGCTCCATGCTAAATAATCCGTTACATAATATCAATCGATTTGGTAAGCGTCAACGACTACGTATTTACAACTTTCCCATCACAAATTTTTGTTTTAGAAACAAATCATTTAAAAGTTCCTTTCAAATTGCAAACTTAGCCGACTTTAACTTTCATATCTTCAAATTACTTCGGATTTCGTAAGAATCAAACCGCAAACTGGGTGCACAAAACTTCGATATTTACTCTGGCCAATCTAAACAAAATAAAAATCACATATTAACTACAGTATAAAATTTTGAAAGCAAAATTAGAGGCAAAAAAAAAAAAAAAAAACAATAAATAAATACTTGAGAAAATAAAAAATTAGTAACAGTGAAAATGCAAGCGGGAGTTACGGTACTTTGGCATAAACAAAAAAGGTGGAGATCACGAACAGAAGAAAGAAGAGTCATCAACGAGAAACGTGTAGAAACACGAAGGAAAACAGGGATTTACGTTGAAGCAAAGAGCACTGACTTATGCGTAAATAGTGACAGTTAAACCTCTATGTAAGACCACCTCCCATTAAAGACCACTCCCTTTTCGAGACCACCTCAAATACATCCCTCCGATTTTTTTTTATAGCTCCTCTAATACAGTAGTAGAACACATACAGTAGCTACTACAAACCGCCATCAGCCATTTTCAATGGCAGTCTCTATTTTAAGACCATCGAGATAATAATTATTATTACACACTCAGTGAGTCAACCCGTGAGTCAACATTTGAGTGCAGTTGAATAGATAGTTCTAATTAGGCACCTGATTAAAATTTCTAGTTATATAATTATTCTAATCTGCCTAAAAAAAGTGTCTAACCAGAAATTTAAAATTTAAATTAAAAAAAAAAAATGCTATTTGAAGATCACTTTGGCCTCGAAACAGAGGCTTCAATATATTTGTTTTATATGCAATTTGGTCGGAGTTTTATAATGCAAAAAAAAACTGCCACAACTATTAAAAAACATTGTACTGTAGTAATATTTAAAAATGCGTTAATACCGGTATCCTATAGTTTCGATAAAGTATCAATTAAAAAAATAATTTCGTTAACATGTATTTCAAATATAATCGGAAACTAAAAAGAAAACGAAAAAAGTCATTTAAAAAAACCAATAAGTCTTACTTTTAAATTTTCAGCTAGTTTTGCTGATTAAACGTAATCGGACCTTGCCCAGTTCCCGTATTATATGCCCTACTTTAGCTATTATAACTTGTGCGCAAGAGCGAGCAGATAAAAATACCCTTCGACCATGGTCAAAGAAAATTTCCCAGGGCCCAGACGGAGGGAGAGGAAGAGTGAAGGGAATAATAATAATGGAGAAGATATGTGCTTTTTCCTTTCAATCATACATGGAATTTAATTTTAGAACGTCATCAATTTCATTTTTAAAAAATTTTAAAACTAATTTTTTTTTTTTTGCACGCAAAATTAAATACATGTAAATACAAAGTACAAATACGGTATACAGTATTTCAATCTCTCTGATAAAATAACAATGCAATACATTATGTGTTTTGACAAATTTTTCAATTGAAGCGTGTTTACTTCCTCTCTCTCTCTCTTATTTTCAATAATAATAATTTCTGATTAACGCATGGCATTTTAACAACAATAAAAAAAAAACAAGTAATTTTTTTTTTTTAAAGAAATAAAATAATAAATTAAAAGAGTTTTACAGGATTTTACATCTGGTACTGCAAGCCTATTTCGGTTAATCCAAACCGTTCATCATATTAATATTATAACTGTTAACTGGGGTGTATACTGTCCTGATTTGCCCACACATTTTCTTCATATGCCGCGATAGAAAAAAAAAAGCCTATATCTAACTTCACCAACGACGCCCTTTAATAATGTAAACAAATGCAACAACTTCAGTCGTAACAGTAACAAGGACTAAATTAGAAGTCGATTTGTGCTTAAAAATAAACACCAATAGATAATGTTTTTCCTTTTTGCAAATCTAATATATGCGAACCAAATAAAAAATAAAGATATGCAACAAAAGCTAAATAATAAATTAAAAATATACAATAGATATTTTTATTTGCAAACTTAATAAGATGCAAAATATGTAATCGCGAGTTACAAAAATGTATATTTTTTTTAAATGTCATAATATTTACTGCTCGCATAACGACCACTAACTTCTTTCACTCGGAAATAATTCTTTAAAAATTATAACATGTAAACCTACTTTGCATACTAAAATTTGCAATGCAATATTATTATTTGCTCAGCCTTTTGGTAAGAACGTGCAGTATTCGGAAAAGTTAAGAGCTGCGCGAACGTGAGCAAATATAGCTCCTCCCCCATTTATAACTAGATTTAATTTCAACATTTTCAATGCCCACGCTATATTTTTAGAATCGACTGTTGTGCAGCACATACTCGATGTACTAATCTATTTAATATGTTTTTGATAACTTCTACTACTACTAGTGTCGATAATGCACAATGCTTGCCCCGGTTAACTGTTGAATTTGAACATGTTAAACAGTGATCCAAAAACGCGCGGCGCAAAAATAATGCAAACTCGAACACTATTGCTCACCCAGCCAAACTTTTATCGTTAACTTTCATTTTTCTCAACCAAAAAAAAAAAAATTACTTCAGACTCCGCCTACTTCAATTCACACTTGATATTTTCGCTAAAAAAAAAATTTCATATTTTTAAACCGCGCGTTAAATTAACAAAACATCCTTGAAATAAAGCGTGGAGAAATCAATAAGCGAAAAGATTTTCCGAATAGATAATAATCCTTATTATTATTACAGTATCTAGTCAAATAAATTTGTGAGCAAAAAAAAAATTGATTCGAACGATACTATTTTTTTTTATTATTATTATTAAAAAATATTAAAAAAACCCAGTGATGATTATTTTCGTGATGTACAATGTCTTATCAATTCATTCAGTTCTTTATCAAATCATTTAAGCTTTTAATAATCTTTCTATTTAAAGATTAGACCCATTAATATGTCTAACACGCAGTCGTTGACTCGTGTTTCACACCAACTTACGTTCATACACCACAAGTATTTCATTTAGCATTCGAACACGAAAAAAAAAAAGAAGAAGTTTCTAGCATATCGTAAATTTTTCGAAGACTTCTAAATTTTGACTTTATTTTTGGCAATTTTTTTTTTCTTCACTCCTTTATTTTTATTATAATCCTCCGCCGATAATAATTCTAGGACCAAAATTAGACTGTACCGATGTCAGTGCCAACAAACAAACGTCACGCCTACTTTTTTTTTTTACTGTTAGATAAACGTAAGAGATATTTTAGAAATAATAAAATACCGGAATAACTAAACAATCGTTCACTTCATCCGATTAATTTCATGCTCGAAACCATAAACACTGCCATAGTTAGAACTGCATGTTCCCTTTATGAAATACATAATCGTCATATCTATAAAATAATATTAAAAATAAAATTGGAAAAATATTTACATCGTTGGTTCAAATACCATTTTAACCTCCTTCAATGCAAAATAAAAATTTAGTATCATCTAATATGTAGCATTTGAATTATGTTTGACAAACAATAAACAAATTTACCGGTACACCAATTTGTTTGCATTGTTTAAAACGATAAACAATTATTTCTAAAATTAAAAACTCGACGTTTTCATGTTTTTATTTAGTTCTAACTTTAGCTGGAACTACAGTACATGTATTTTAGAAAATGACAAGCGATGACCGTTTTCATTTTTCTATCTTATTTGTGATTATTTGCTTTCAGTCGAATACTGAAAAGTTATCTGTTGCATATAGCGCACAAAAACATTAATTTTCAAGCTTAATAAAGCAAAGCAAAATTAATATTGCTTTCGAGTAAATTGTCTTGGCCCCAGACCGAAAATAATGAAATGTTTTGTTTTTTTTTTAAATTTCCACCGTAGATTTCTGTGCATGGCGAACCAAACATTTCATTAAAAGTTTCATTGATATTTTTTAGCCAGTTTATTTCCTCCCTATCTCGATATAATAATCTTTAAATCGCGCGATATCTACATTATAAATCAAAAACTGCTCTCTTAAAGATTGCGCATATTCAAACATTATCAAAAAATTGATTTCTAAAAATTTGCTTCGTAATATTGCCCTTTCCCAGGACTAATCGAATTTCTTAAAAACCCGATTCAGGCTTAATAATAATAATTATTACGTATCACAATCTGATAACGTAAAATTCAATTATTTGCCTTTGAAAAAAGAAAAAAAAAATTGAAAACTTCAAATAAATATTTTATTCGCTAGATTTCAAATTTTTTGTCAAATAAAGAATAGAATTATGATAATAATAAAAAAAAAATGTACAGTAATAATCATGAAAGAAATTTCTAACCGTCTATTAAACAGCTTTTCACATTCTTTTACGTTTATTCAACAAACCATTACAAA
The DNA here is from genome assembly GCA_034692225.1 of Polydesmus complanatus. Taxonomy (NCBI): domain Eukaryota; kingdom Metazoa; phylum Arthropoda; class Diplopoda; order Polydesmida; family Polydesmidae; genus Polydesmus; species Polydesmus complanatus. The sequence goes on from JAQGAZ010000049.1 coordinate 49,373, forward strand.
CCATTTTCTAATTGTTCACTCACAACTTGTGAAACTGTGCGTGTCACAGTATTCAAATTGTGTAAAGAAAGCCTAAACGTGCTTAAAGAAGAAAAAAAAAAAGTGAATGGCAAAATCAATTTACAGAAAATAAATAGGCGCTCCACTCAATTTTTACATTCAGGTCAAAGTGTGCATAAAACACCCAATAAGAAAGAATAAACTAAGAAGACGAAGAACAAAAAAAAAAAAAAAAACTTCGTCAATCGAAGTTCTTGGCTTTAAAATAATGTGATATTATGCTCACGAAAAGAAATTGAAGTAGTTTATCCTGACACCATTTCACATCGACGCAGAAAAGAGCGTCAAGCCTTCAAACACAATCCCTTCCAGTAAATTCATTTTTCATATAAAAAAATAAAAATAAATAACTAAAAAAAAAAACTCCAGAGAAAAATTGTACTTTAAATTAAAACGGGCAAACCCAAAAAGCTTCAAAAATCTTTTTGACACGTCCAAGCTTAAGAAACTTCATAGTAAACCGGATGAAACCATTTATTAAAAAAAAAAACACACATTTAATGCAGAAGAACCTGAATAAAATTTGCCGAGATTTGCAAATGTCAACAACGAAAAAGTATGAGTAAAAAAAAAAAATAATAATAATTGCCGGTACATTTCGTCACGTTTCAGTGTCATTATATCCCCCCCGAATGAACGAAACGGAAGCACACAGGTGCGGTGCTCTCGCTGATACATGCACTTGTTAATGACGAACACTCAACACCTCCCCAAACTCGTAACATTCATAATAATAATTTGAGTTTTGTGAATTACTTTAATATTCAATACTACACAACTGCTCGCATTAATTTTTTTACGGAGACCAAGTATTTCATCAAACGGTTGCAAAGATTTAGCATCGAGATAGGTACAGTAAACCGTAATAATTCCGAATTTATGTCAATGTGAACGGTTATGTAGAGAAAGTGTAAGAGAGATTTGCGATAAGCCGTATATAGGCTACCGTTGAGTATACAACTAATACCCCCCCCCCCCAAACCCTCGGAACACCACACTCACTTGAGCTAGGATGCAGTAATTATTGCATCCGATCTACTGATTTATAGACACATCTCCCCCCTCCTCTCCCAAAGCAGTTGCAACAATCGCGAACGATTTCGATGAAAAAACTGCTATGTTTATCGCGTTATTCATACTTATTAATAGGAAGCTTGAATAATCAGGGCCGCGCGATAGCATTACGCATAAATACAACTCGGCGCGCATTACCTCCACGCGAGTGGATATTAATAGGTGCTTCCCATTCAACTTACTTACAACCTTGGGGGAAAACGTTCCGTTGTATAACTGATTATAATTTGTGCGTCACGATAAGCAAAACTAAACTATATTTACCAGGGGGGGTAGAGAGAAAAAAAAAAATAAAGATTTAATGATGATCCAAAGCTATTGGAAGCACCGATGAAGGCGTTTACTCACACCTGCACTCCAAAAACATGACTTTATCCTGTATTTAAGTGCATAATATTAAAGACCTTACAATATTGACGTATTCAATATCTATATTAGTTTAAAAATGACAGCGAGAGAAGAGTATTACTGTATTTGAAGATGTCATAATTTACGAATAACTTTTTTTTTTTTTTTTTTTGGGAGATCAACACCCCTACTACGGTATACATTTTTTTAAAAGCATTAAAATGCAAAATGTATTATTTGAAAAAAAAAATTTTATAGTGCTCGTGATACTTAAGAAGATAGTAAATTTGTACGCAGGTCGAACTAAAACAAAATTTAAATACAAGATTATTGATTTGAAATAATATGACATTGTGATAAATAGTTTTGAGACAGATAATCGCGCCATCGCAGAACGGATTGGGAACCATTCGAAGAATGTAAACTGCTTTCTATCTCGCTGGTTTAATCTGGCCCAAAACATAAGAAAGCCTGACTTTCGAGGGTTCGATCACATTAAGATCTAATAACTTAAGTAAATTTTTCCACCGAAGAAGATTTTAAATCAACAATACCCGAGCTATACATATTTCGCGAAACCTATACTGTGACATTGCATAAACAAATGGCAAGTGCCAAAGCGTGTAGTGCTATTCAGCACGTCAAATGCGTTTCCTTAGCCTACATTTCTTACGCTTAGCATAGCAAAACATTACGTTATTATTTGGAAAATAATTTGTGCTATTAATTACTTACATAATCTTCGAGTGAAGCCAATTTGTTTCCAAGTGGCAAAGGATTCAAATCTTCAAATAATTAGCAACGAACTGAGAAACAAGTACAGTAAAAATTTAGTCAAGGTTTATAGGAAAATGTTGGTTATGAATCTCAAGGTAATCTCGATTTCGCATGCTCAAGTCGGCGCTAGATGGAGTCACTTTACTACGTTAACCCAATTGCGGACGAATTCCCCGGAGTAAAAAAACGCCCCTTTCAACAATAGCCACAGAATTGAAAGGCTGCCGAATAAATACTGTAAATAATAATAAAAAAAAAGTTGTTTCTACAACTTCAACTCATTTTCACCATGGTTTCGTTAAAATTCTTCGAATTAAAGACAAATTGATGTCTAAGAGTCATCGAGGATATGATTCATATCTCGTTAAAAATCACTAATTTAATGGAAATTAAAAAGATTTATTACTACGAATTTTTAAACTGAAACAGTAATAAAGAATGACCACGCAAAATACTTATTTCAAAACAAAATTTATGTTGGACAATTTTTTTCCAAAACTACAATTTCGAACAATGCTTTGTTTCCTATTTTACGAACATTTTTCGTTTGAAATAAATCCGATTATACACCCCACATTGTGGGTGATAATGCGCAACTTGATAAGTCGCATAAAAAATAGTTGACGGTAGATATTGCAAATTTCGCTAATAATGTATTACTTGCAAGGCGTCGGTGACCATGATCGCTCGACGATTTCTTTTTTTTTTTTAAACCGAGGATTTCCGTCTTTTTTTGATCACAGATGTCCACTAAAAAATTTTTCAAAACAATACGAAAAAAACGTTGGCATCGTCCAATATAAAATTAAACACTGACCAAGTCAAGATCTGAAAAATGTTTCACCAAACACGTTTTTAAAACGCCAAAATTAATAGCATTCCCAACAAGAAACTGTAGTACTATACAGACGTCCAATTAAATGTTTAAAAAAAATTTCATCTAATCACAAAATTATGCACTTTGATGGTCTTCTCCGCCAGATTAAATCTAACTTGAGTGCTTAATTTCAAAAGTCCCTTTTCTGGATTTTATAAAGGGCGAAAATTAACTAAAACGTGTAGCCTTCGCACACAGACATTAAAAAGAACTTCAAATAATATGAACTGAAGACGTCATAATAATGCAATTTCATAATGGTCCTTCAATTATGAAATTGTAGCTAGCAAGTATGGAGAGTTGAAACTTGTCACGCAGTCGAATACCAAAAATAAATCCATCACGGCTATTAATGGCTCGTGGCTTTTTCACTTAAGACTGCAACTTGTAGAATTTGAAAACTACTCCAAACACCAAAATATGCTAACAAAACGCAAACTTATTTACACGCTCAGCCGTTGAAAACCGGAAAATAAAAATCACCTGGACGTCTCTTATTTGCCATCGTGTTCTTCATCGTCTTGATGAAACTCGGCAACGTAAAGAGCTTTATCGATAACCTATTGAGAAAATGAAAAAAATAAATAAATAAAAAAGCTCAATGTAATAGCTAAAAAAAATTAAGCAGACCTTTGGAATAGGTTTAATTTCGGTCCCTAATTCTTGTTCAATCCTGTGCAACGCAAAACGATCATCGTAAGTAATTAAATTGATCGCTATTCCCAAATGTCCGTAACGACCAGACCGACCGATTCGGTGCAAATAGGTTTCTGCCATTTTCGGGAAATCAAAGTTAATCACAACGTTAACCGCTTGAATATCGATACCCCTCGTAAATAAATCTTAAAAAAAATTCAAACCATTAAAAAATTTTGGCACAAATTCAAATGGAAAAATTCTTACCGGAGCACACAAGATTTCTACAACTGCCCTCACGAAAATCATGAAACACTTTATTCCTGTGCGTCTGCTGCATTTTGGCGTGAATATAGTAACAAGAGTATCCCAATTCTGTAATTTTCTTAGCCAAGAGTTCCACTCTTTGCGTTGAATTGCAAAATATTATGGATTGATTAATTTGTAGCTAAAAAAAAATAATAATTTCGATTAGAATTTTTACCACAATTAAATACACAAAAACAAATTACCTTCGAAAATAACGTATTTAAACAATGTACTTTTTGTCTCTCTTGAACGAAAGCGTAATACTGAGTAACTCCCTTCAACGTGAGTTCATCCATCAAATTGATTTCATATGGGTCTTTCAAGTGCTTCCGCTGAAATTCATATAAAAGTTTGTTAAAACATAATAAACAAACCCTTCACTCTTAAAGCTAATAAACAAGTCAACTGAATTAATCGTCGCCGTGATTCTAAAACTAAACTAACATTACACTTGAGCTAAACCGCGTAATGAATTATTAGTACTTTAAACTAAAAGCACATACCATAAACTGTTCCACCGTCAAAGGGAAGGTTGCAGAATATAACAGAATCTGTCTGTCACCTGGAAGATAACTGATAACCACATCGAGCATTCCTTTAAAATCTTGCGACAGTAGCTTGTCCGCCTAAAAAAAACAAAACCTTTAATAAAACAAAATTTCAACTTTTTGAAATGTTCAACCTAAAATTACCTCATCAAGGATTAATATTTTACAATTTGTCATCTTCGCTACATCCTTCTCCATGAGATCTAATATTCTACCGGGAGTTGCAATGACAATGTGAACTAAAAACAAGAATTTTAAAGACACATTAAGAAGAAAAAAAATTTTAAACGCACCTTTTTCATAAATTCTCATTATGTCATCTTTTAAATTCGTGCCGCCGGTCGTGACCATTACTTTTGTACCCAAATGTTTGGCTAACTCAATACAAATATGACTAGTCTGCAAAGCCAGTTCCCTCGTGGGAACGATGACGAGAGCTAAAATCGAGGAAGAAGTTAAAAAACCCCCATTTTAAAATATTTAAAGAAATGCTCAACATTCACCTTGTATAACGTCTTTAGAAAAATCTGTTTGTTCTAAAATCGGGATTATGTAAGCTCCAGTTTTACCAGTTCCATTTTTCGCTCTAGCCAATATGTCACGACCAGTAAGTGCAATAGGAATGCTTGCTTCTTGGATAGGGGAAGGCTTTTCCCAACCTTTTTCAAAGATTCCCATCAACAACTCGCGCCTTAAGCAAAAATCTTCAAAGTAATTTCCTTTTGTATCCGTTACATCCTAAAATATATTTTTCAAAAGATCCAAACTTTTTTAATAATATACAAATCGTGTATTTCATACAACGTTAACGAAGAATGCTTACAGTGGTCTTTTTCCTTCGATCTCGAGGTGGCACACTCAGTTTCGCTTTCCAACCCAAAGCATCATTGACAATGCTAAAATTAGCATAAATACATTTAGCGTTAAAATTAGACAGTAAAGTATGAAAAAAAAATATATATATATTCTTACTCATTTTTTCCTTCCTTCGAGTTTTGTTCATTGTTAATATGCTTCTCATTGTTATTGGTAACAGAATTTTGACGTACTTCTAGTTGTTTATCCATTATTTCGCGTGGTCATTAATGCTTTACACCTGCAATTCAACGACAAATTTTAACATTATTACAAGTTTTCAAAAAAATATTTCGGCCTATTATAAAATTGTGCAATTATTTACATACAAAACTTATCAATATTTAATTACCAGTTCGTTACTTTGAAAATATGTAAATTTATTCTAATAGAATAAAAGTTAATTAAAAAGAAAGAAAAAAAAAATATTCGACAGTAATAATAATAATTATTTAAAGTAAAAATGGAACAATGATTTGACAAGATTCATGAAATCCCTTTGCGACCTGCGTCTATGACCTTTGATCCTCACTTGAAACGCAATAGGCATTTTTCAAAGCACCTTTTCTATTGTTCGTACCAACACTAGCAAAATAGCAAAAGGCAACTTTTGTCTTAACAATAAAATTTAACAAGCTACAGATAAAACCCCTTTTCACATCTTAAAATCGGCCCCTTTTTGATAAAAAAATTTCTTTTACATTCACACACTACGTGCACTTTAAAAACGTGAAATTTCGCCATTGCCAACGCTTTTATCGCCTGAAAGGGTTTATGAACTTAACTAGCTTAAATCATCGCGTATTATTAAAACTACTGGGCATTTTTCTCCAGTTTCTTTGAAAAATTTTATTGCCAACTCAAATCAGCGTCGCCGGCTCTATAAAATTTCGGTTAACGGTTTGCAACTCTCGCGTTTTAATAGTTTTTGATTTGCGAGCGTGCCTTCCAGCGTATAGCTGCCATTGCTTGGCAAACAATTCAATTTTTTTATTCACGAGCGAAATGCACTACTGTACTAGCAGCGTTTACGATAAAACAAGCCGACATTTATATTTAAACTCAAATAAATTACCGGTAAAATAGTAATCGACAAAACCGTACAAGTGAATTACGTAAAAAGAACTCTTGAGGGGGAAAAAAAAAACACACACAATTTTCACGAGTTTACCATTACTTGGAGTCACCGTGCTTGGATTTTAAATTATCATGCCATATAAAAATATCACGAGTATTTAAGAGTTAAGACAAAAATAATACTGTAGAAACGTACCGCTTATCTTCCCCGATGGGATTTGCAAAGAATTCAATCGAAACAACCGATCTCTTCAGAGGATGACAGCCGATTAACTTCTACGATGAAACAACGTCGCCAAAAAATCGAAATCGTTCCTTAAAATGGCCGGTAGTCAACGGCAATTCAAATGAGCCCAAATCTTTATACATATATTACGTTAACGAGCGGAATCACTTCCGGATATTTGTCCGCACTTTTCACCAATCTTTTTATTGTTTTCAAAGTGTTAATTTTATTCAACACGGTAAATATTTTAAATATTTAATTTAAATGTTTCAAAGTCCTCGAATGCATACAAAATTTCGATGATACACTCTTCTTTTTTTTCCCTGCCCGAAGCCATCCAGGATACAAGCCTACCCTCCAATATCTTTTGTTCCTCCCATGGTACCTCCCCCCAGCGGCTGGAGGTGGAGTTTACGTTGCATAATTATTTATTTTGACGGTTATTGCGCGCGCGCTCCTATCGGTTGAACTACAAACTAAAGTTAATGCAGTTTAAAATAGGATTTTTATTAATTTATTTACTTGTCATTCATTTTTTTATAGTTTATTTTTTTTTAAAAAAATAAACATTTTATTAAAAAATTAAAATTTAGTTTTCCAGTATTTACTCATTTTTAAAGTAAAATTTGTTTTGGAAGCGCCCCCAGTGCAAGAGTGCAGCAGTGTATTCGACGAGTGGCTTCCCCTTTTAAGATTTTTCTATAAAATATTTCCCTCAATTGTCACGTGCAGTCTGTCCTTGTAAACATTTTATCAGTTATTTCAGCTTTTTCTTTACGTGTAGGTACTGTAATTTACCCACAAAATGTGACAAAGCTGTACTGTTTTAAAATACAGTAATTTTTTAATTAATATTATAGAGATTCTATATAGTTTTTTAATTAAACAACTTCAATGCAACGTTTTTTCTGTTTGCTGAGCATTCAGAGCACATTGTAAAACTCAAATTTTTGTCGTAAACTGAACAACAACAACATACTCCTGCGGAAATGGATAGTCTTCAGGTTTGTATTAATATTAATAAAATGTGATCATAAATAATACATTGATCGTGCACGTCTTACGAAAAATTGTCATGGTTTGGTTGAGCCGAAAGTTTCAGTTCCAAGGTTCTATAAACTCAACTGCTGTAGGCTTACAGTAGTTCTGAATCTTTCTGCCAAAAATTACTGTACTTCATGAAAATTTTTTTTAATTGACGTGTAAAATCCTATTTAAATTGTTTAGCATTATTTAAATCTTTGAGAATTACCGCTAGAGTATTTGATTTACAAAAATGTTTTCAATTTTGTTTAAATTCTTAAAATTGGCAGCTAAAATTATGAATGCATATCCTACCTGCACTCGGAAGTTCAACTAATACTTTGATGTTTTTCTTCTTTTAAATTTTAGATTATCCTAACAGGATTTTTAAATGGACTCAAAGATTCAGTCTTAGTAATTAAAAGGGTAATTGATTTAGATCGCAAGCAGAATAATGCAATTCAAATGAAGAAAGACACCGAGTAAGTTTTAATAATAAGTGTTTCGATTTATTAAAAAAAAAAATAAACGTTTTTATTGTTTTTGATTAATAATTTACGGTAATATACAAATTACAAAACCAAAGTTTTTTTTAAAAAATAATTATTTTAACTTAATTTTAGTAGAGGACCAAGTTTAAGAAAACGAATATTTCAGTGTTGCGCATTAAATGCGGGAGTGTTTGGAGTAAGTTTTGTTAGTGAATTTTTAACATTTTATATTTACTTTGTTTTATAGGTCAGTATCTATGTGTTTTCTTTTATATTTTTACCTGCCATTAACTTTTTCGTCAGAGCTATTTTGGGTAATTATTACGGTTTAAAGAAGGACTATTGAATTTTAGAATTAATAACTTGTTCATTTTAGCAAATTCACCTATTGAAGCAAGTGAAATATGGTCAATTATGGATCTAATACTTACTTTCACCTTTAAATGTTTGTGGGTCATTCCGGTGTGGTTAATATGCAAATTAGTCAACATGATTTGGTTTCAAGTGTGTAAAAATTTTTATAAAAAGATTATTCGTAAAGATTTTTTTTGGAATGTGTATAAATTATTTTTATTTAATAATTTTTAGGATATAGCAAAAACTGCATTCAAATATTCGTCTAATCGACCTCAGGCTAAATTTGTTATAGGCAGTGTCATTGCTGACCTTGTGTTGAGTTTGATTATTCAGTCCTTATTTTTGCTACAAGTAATTTCATTAATAAATTAGTAAAAAATATATAATTATATAACTTTAATATTGATGTAAATTTTAAGGGAAATTTGGCCATCTATCTTATACCAATTCCTTTTCTTGGATTTTTAATCAGTTGGATCAATTTTTGTCTTTTGTACTCGTTCTACGCTTTTGAATACAAGTGGTTTTACTTGGGTAATGTTAGATTTTATAATTAAAATATTTTAATTTAATTAAAAATTATATTTAAGGTTGGGAACTTCATAGACGCTTAGCTTACATAGAGGAAAATTGGTATTATTTTGTTGGTTTTGGTTTCCCCTTACAACTAATTACCTGGTTATCCGGTGATTTATTTTTAAGGTAAGAAGTTAGTTTAATTTATTGTTCTATTTCTAATTTTTAATTTTAGCGGCTGTGCATATGCTGTAGCATTTCCTTGGTTTTTAATTGGTAGCTTTAAAGCACAACCTTCGCAAGTGCAAGGAAATAGGTAACTAAAATAAAATAATGTCGTTCTCTAGAAATACTAATTAACTTTTATACGAAACTTGTAGGAATATTCGTTTGCGATTTTTTTCTCCTGTAGTATGTATTTCAAATTTCTGTTTTCAAAGTTTACTTAAGGGGCGTCCAACAGCAGTCAGAAAGAGTTAATTTTAATAATCGTTATGAGCATTTTAATTTTTTAAAAAATAAATATAGGCTACAATATATTTAATAAAGTTTCAAATATTATTAGCGATCCTTAGACCATGGTTTATTTCAGGATTTTCAATTTACTGACGACTTTAAACAATACATTATATGTAAAATGCATTATCAAAAACTGCAACGCTATAAAATTCGTAAAATTGTGATTATCTCAAATCGACGGCCGTATCTATAAACTATTTCAAAACGTTACTAATGAATTTTTGAAAAACAAGCTATTCATTCTTACCTCAATTGGTAATAAAACTTCAACAATTTTTAACAAGAGCCAGTCAATAAATACCAAAAAGCAAAAAATATGTCCAAATACATCGAAAAATCTTTTGCCTCTGAAAAAAGTGTAAATAAGTCTTAAACAAATTCATGCAAACATTTCTGCCTACAGGATATATTTCAAGTAAAACTTACGTGTACATTTTTAGTCGAACAAAGAATGGTTTTTCAATATCATTCGCAATAGAATCGTACACAATCTCGGTTCTCTGAGCCACATCTTGCCATGAATACATCGACCGAACACGTTCATGAACTAAATATGGATCGCACAATCTTCCAGCCTTGGCGTCTAAAATTGACTCTTCTAAAGTTGCCAATAAATCTGCAAGTATTGGATCATAACTTTTAAATATAGGCTACTGTATACTTAGTACTTAGGATAGATATTTTTACACCTTGAGCGTTAGGTTCACATAACTTTATAAGTTCTGACGGTAGAACTTCAGGAATCCCTCCAACTTTCGTACAAACAACTCTTAGGCTAAATTAAAAAAAAAAAACCTTTAATGTAATTACATAGGGAGTCTACACATAATCATGTCATAGTATTTTTCTATTAACGAAATGAAATCCTACCCTGCTGCTGCAGCTTCCACAATAGCGATGCAAAAAGCTTCTGTTAACGAAGTGTTTAAAAAAATATCGCCGTGAACTAAAACCTTAAAATGTAAAAAAAATATTGTTTGTACTATTTTCTAAATAGCCATGTAAAGATTTTTGCTCACGTCACGAACAGAATCATGATTTACAAAACCAAGTAAAATAACTTGTTCATGTAATTGATATTTTTCACGAATTTCTTCTAAAATGATACGTTTAGGACCATCACCGCCTGAGAAACAGCACGTAACAAATATAACACTGTACTAAATAAGAGCTATCAATAATTTTTAAAAACGCACCTATAATAAATACTAGAAATGGATATTTTAAACACATCGGTGGAATAATTTTGGCAAGAAGGTCCACTCCTTTACGATATACCAACCTGCTGATAACAACGATAGTTACTGTCAAAAAGAAAGAAAAATCATTACATGTACTTGAAATATTTATTTCATTATTGTATTTCTGCAACCTTTATTAGGACAACGTTTGCTGGGATCTGGTTTAAAGATAGACGTATCAATAGCATTAGGAATCACAGATACTAAATCACTTGGAACTCTACCTCGCAACACCGTATTTCCTTTGCTGCAGTTTAAAACATTTTTGTCAATATTCTGTACATATATTTTTTTTTTAACATTAATCTAAATTAAAATATATACCCTGTATGTGATACGCAAATTACATGATTGCAATCAGTAAGAATCAGTTGAAGCAATTTGTTTGTAATGACAGCACTAGCATCGGCAAACCCAAACAACGAATGATCCGTAAATACCGTCTTGATTCCCATATTGCGAGCGTGAATTATTCCTTCATTTGACATCGCAGAGAACGCCTTTATAAGAAGTGTATAAATAATTCTTATTTTCTAGATGCGATATGCCTTTGCCGTAAATCTTACCGAATGTCCATGAACAATATCAATTTTTTCTCTAATAAAAATGTTTCTGAACAAAGGCAAAGTTGTATAAAGAGTAGGTAGAATAACTCCATTATAAAAAGTTCTAAAAGGTAAATAATACACCTATAAATAAATATATTAAATAAAATTTGCTGTTTACTCAGTCATAAAATTTGAAAACCTTTAAACCACAAGTCATGTAGCGAATACCAGTCCTTGAACCGTAGCTATGAGTAACAACCACAACTTTATGTCCTCTGGCTAGAAGGCATTGTGACAGCTGATAAATATGATTCTCAACGCCTCCCATATTCGGGTAGAAAAAATCGGAAATCATGCTAGAAGTACATTAGTGTAGTTTACAAAATGATTATAGAATTCGATAAAATAAAGTACCATATATTATACTTCGGTGTATTCTCTTTTAAATTCATTTTAGTTAACCTTACTTTTTGGAGCCCATGCAAACTCATCACAGCCGGTTCATTAGCCGGAGAACTACCGGTAACCGGTAGACCTACAGTGGTCATCCAAAACAATAAAACAGCTGGTCAACATTATTATTTTTTTAATTTATTTTGGGTTACTTTTTTAATGTTCATTTCTACCTTTTTTTTTAAACGAGAAGCTACGCGGCACCATGGTCTACGGACACTTCGCCCTTTTTTCAGGAAGTGGCAAAAGAGGTCACTTTGCTTGCGGTTCAGATTCACTAGTGACCCCATTTGTAATTTCCTGTGTTGACAAAATACCCGTAGATGAAATCCTCAGCCCATTATTTATGACGTCAGAACACGTGGTTGATCACGTGTTCAAATTATACTTATAAGGCGCCAAGTGATTTAACTGTCATTATTCCAATTTTAAGTTTTGTGAAAGAATCTCTGTAATTAAGTTTACGGTCTTTGCTTCAAAATGTCCAAAAAGAAATCTTCATCGTACATTAGTTGGTTGCAGGCTAAAAGATTAGAGAGATACCCTCAAGATATGGGCAAACAAGAAAATCGCTTGCGCTCTTTCATCGACTGGCCATTTGTTGAAAATTGCGCCTGCACTCCAGAGAAGGTAAAATGGTTGGCTTGACGAAATTACAAGTACAGTGTATAAATTATTCCAAGCTTATTTGAATTTGTAGATGGCCGAAGCTGGTTTCTATCATTGTCCAAACGACCGAGAACCCGATTTGGTTCGCTGTTACGTGTGTTTGAAAGAATTGGACGGGTGGTGCCCAGAAGACGAGCCGTGGTAATTATTATGATACAAATTTATTTATGGTTTTTGGCGATTTTATTTTGAATAGTTATGTCGGTTACATGTATTTGTAAATTCACCGTTTTAAATGTTATGTCGTTTTTATTAGGAATGAACATAAGAGAAGCAAAGATTGTGAGTTTGTTAAACTTGGCAAAAAATACAAGGATATTACGCTGCAAGAATATTTAAAATTAGAAGTTGCCAGGCACGTCAACGAGTTAGTAAGTGAATCGAATCGAATAGTTTTACATAATACATCTACAATATTTAAATTTCTAGAAAAAAGTCGCCCAGTACAACGAAGACCAGCTGGATGAATTGGATCGTCTAGCTTTGGAAGAAATTGAACGACTCCGCTCCCAATCAAAATAAATATCTTAAACTAGCTTATCATTTTAATTCATATTTTCTATTTTCCTGTATATAATATGTAACTTTAAGCATTTCTACTAGCATTTCCATTTCAAGAAATTGCTTTTATAACCATCAAATCAATTTATTATTGGCATAATAAATATTACTGTAATTAGAAATCAACTTATTTATAGATGTGCATTGTTCGGAATATACGTTAAAAGCTGTAGTTCTTTGAGAAAAAGACCAGACGAAGATAATATCGTAGCCATTGGATCAGTGCGCCCGGTCTCTGGATCGGCTCAGCCAGGAGCCGTTCCAAATGCCCGATTTTGGGTTTAATCAAAGGCCTTTGTAATCTTTTCGAAAAAGTCCAATATTTGCGACGTAATAATTTTCATTAAATTGAGCAACAAATAAGCATTAAAATAATTTAAAAAGTTTATAAATGCTTCATTCTTAAATTCAATACTTCCAAATGAAGTCTCGAAAATAAATTAAACTAATTTAAGCGTCAATAGATACTTCCTCAACGACGTTCCCGGCAGTTTCTTTTGAACTCTTGTGCGTTAAAATTTCTTTCTCTAATTCTGCACAAGCTCTTTCGATCTCATAATTACGACTCACCAGAGTTACCCACCTAATATTAAAAATACGATCAAAACAATTATTGCTTAATAAAAGCTTAAAATAGTTTTAAAAAAAATTTACATTTCCTCAAGCCGATGAAGTTTATCTCCAGCTTCAGTTTGTGCTGCCTTCCGCTGCCAATTAACCTCTTGTATTTGTTTTCTAAATTAAAGTAATTTTTTTTTTTTAAAAATAAACATTGAAATAACATTTTAATTTATAAATACCTTAGATCTTGCGATATCTTTTGAGCGCTGTTCATCATTAACAAAAGTGTATTAATGTATTGCCTCCAAGATTCACAACCGTATTCGGACATCAATTCAAGATTAGCAATTCTATTTAATAAATTCAAATTGATTTTTTTTCTCCTATAATTTTGTTAGTCAAAATTAACAACCTAGTGGCTTGATGTTGTAGTTGAGCCATGGAATTATCAACGCAATCCGACCATGAAGCAACGTCTGTCATTTTACCATGCGGAGGTTGTGGCAATTCATATCGTTTCATACTCAGACCTTCCTTCGACGTTCTTTGGGATTGAATGCGTTCAAATTCGCCCTTCATTAAATTTGACTAAAAAAAAAACAGTAATCAAGATCATAACAAATGGGGCTGGTAAAAGAGCATGCAACTAGGCAAAGGATGCAAACCTCAAATGTAGATAAATTAACTTTAGATAAGTAATCTAGATAATTTTTAGTGGGTTTGTACCGCTTGGTTTCTTCCTCAACCATAAGAAGCGCCTAAAAATTAAAATATTAAAACGGATTAATAATGAAATAATTAGCTATGAAAGTTCATAAATTGTGAGTCAAAAAACTGTTCCTTACGGCTTCTCTCACTCCTGCTTCATCATAACCGTGATCAATATATGGCAACGCGTCGACTAATACAGGTATATCAACCATTTTATTTATTCTAATAAATAAACTGAACTATTATATTATGCTAAATTTTCGAAATTACAAAATTTTATCTAGGATTTAAGTTTAATTCGAACACACTCCTTACCCAGAAATTAAATTGGCGCCAGACGGCGCTGTTCCTCGTATGACTACTATCGAATTATAATCGAATAATAATTTTCTTATTGTATTTATAAATTGAATTATTAATGTATCGTTTACATTATTTGCAAATTCTCATTTTTCGTTATGATTAATAATTTAATTTATAGTCAATCAAAATAACGAACATTTAATTAAACGTATTTTTATTTTATCAGACGGCGAGAATTGAACTATCGTCAAATTATCGATATGCGCCGACGTCCATGACGACTTGCGCCTTTGCTTGTAGTCCAATTCACAAAGCAAGCGACGGCTTCGAGGTCGATGGGAAGTTAGCGTATGATGTGCGTCGGCGAAAAAATGGCGACCACGCAAGGACCTACCGTTCCCGAAGCCAATTCAACCGCAGAAATAACTCCGGTCGGTCCTAAACTTTTTGGAAGGGCAGTATTGTCTTTAGAGAATTGCTTATATCCCAAGGAAAGGCTTGAAAATTCGCCATCTAGCGTGGACGGATTAAGTAAAGAAGACGAAACTGACCTTCGGATAATATCATGTGAACTGATTCAAGCAACAGGAATTCTCCTCCGACTTCCACAGGTATTTTGGACTAAAATGTTTACTATTTTTCATTACATTGACGGTACCCTACTCGCTTATTGCCTTTAAATGTGATTTTAATTGCTTAGTGGTTTCTAATTTTCTTTTCTGTTTGGGGCACTATAGGAACAGTATTTTGGTATGGAAACAAAGAAATCTTATTTGAGTCGGAATTAACTGCTTATATTTAATTAATTGAAGCGTTGTAGCTAACATCATTTTGTGTCAAAAACCTGATATCGATCTAGTTTTTATAAATACAGCAATTTATTTTTTTCACATTTTTTTAGAGATATTTTCAGTAGGTCACTGGTTAGGTCGCCTATGGTTTAATTTGTCATTGTTCGTTCAACTCTGTTTAAATAATTCTGATTTATTTACAGTATTAATCAATTTAGGTTGGCCTACTTGTGATGGCAACCGAGTAGGTTTGTGTCATACTGACTTTTAAAATGTCTTTACTAGAAGTCTCTTTGAGTTTAAAACAGTTTATTAATTGAAGCTTTCATTGAATTTTATTAAATTCATTTGCTTTCCATTGAAGTCTAGGGGGGGGGGGGATGAGAATTTTAATTGTTATTTATAATTTTATTACTATAGTAAAGTTTCAGTTATTGCTAAGCGTTAAAATGTTGACTATTTTTTTTTAAATAATTTTCAGGTAGCGATGGCTACTGGTCAAGTACTGTTTCATCGATTTTTCTACTCGAAATCGTTCGTCAGACATAATTATGAAGTTAGTATAAATGTTCACTTTTGGTTAAGTTTCGGTGTGTTATTAACCTAATAATTCTGTTGTTAGGTTGTTGCAATGGGTTGTGTTTGTCTCGCTTCAAAGATTGAAGAAGCCCCTCGTCGAGTACGCGATGTTATTAATGTTTTCAATCACATCAAACAACTTCGGAATCAAAAGTAATTTAAAAGTGTGTTTAAATAATGCGAGGATGTTAATGTAAATATTTACAGAACCATTCAGCCACTGATGTTGGATCAAAATTATATTAATCTTAAAAAACAAGTGATCAACGCCGAACGTAGAGTGCTAAAAGAATTGGGTTTTTGTGTTCATGTTAAACATCCACACAAGGTATAAGAAACAAATCATAAAATTATGGTTTTGCTATTTGTTAAATTACATTATTTTTTGGTTCTTTTTAAAGATTATTGTGATGTATTTACAAGTTCTGGAGTGTAAAAATAATCAACAATTGACTCAACTATCATGGTAAGCTATTTGTTTTATAATTTTATTAGTTTTTTTTTTTTTTAAATAAAAGAAGTATTTTAAATAAATTATAGTTTTAATTGGCATTTAACTATAATTCTCAAAGTTCAACAAGTGTTACATATTTAATAAACATTTAAAAACTATTATTATTAAATATTTAATGTTACGTTAGTT
This sequence comes from Polydesmus complanatus, assembly GCA_034692225.1. NCBI lineage: Eukaryota > Metazoa > Arthropoda > Diplopoda > Polydesmida > Polydesmidae > Polydesmus > Polydesmus complanatus. The sequence continues at coordinate 66,126 of JAQGAZ010000049.1, forward strand.
ACTTAAAATTTTCGTTTTTTTAATTTTATTCAGGATGACTAATATTTTTGACCTGTTAATACGTTGTCTGTGAATTGTAGGGTGACGCTTTCCGATGCATTCTGTGTATTTGCAATTTTATATTTAATATACTGTAATTCTGTAGTGCCGGTATATAATTACATTTCTGTTTATACTGTAATTATGGAAATATTTGAAATTTGGCACAGCATTTTGTAAAAATTGCATATAAACCAATGCAGTCGAGCTGACAACATTTTGATTATTTGCAATCGATATGATTCCAGAATGTGTATTGTTCCAAATTTTGTGAAATTGGTCATTTAGTTTTATAATTAAACTAACCAAAAATTATTCCTTGGAATAGAACATTAAATATCGAAAAATGTTCATTTTGTTTTATTACGTTAGTTTTAATAAAATGTAAAAGACCATTTTACAGCATTATTTCGAACAATACAGTCATATCGTTTTGCGTAACTGGATAATCATAGGATTTGCAAATGTATGTAAGGCTATCTAACTATTCACTTATTTATTGAATGGGTGAAAATCGAGGAAATATTCTTTTAACTTATAATTAAATTAATGCTCTTCTTTTTCCGTTTTCACCTAACAGTGATTAGGTGAGGACGAACATAACATATTATAACTAGCGTCCAAAAGCAACCAATTCGAGTTGTCTGGTCGGACGGCCATCGGTCATGGAAACATCTTCGCCTAGTGTGTTAACATCACCACACGAGCAGCGAATGAGCAAGTGGATCATTCAAATTGCTGAGGAAGATCATCTCTCTTTCTCCATTGCAGCTTATATAATTGGACTTTGTCTTCTATCATCGGAAGTTGGATGTGCAGCAGTGAGTAAGCATGCTCCTTGCACATGTGTACATCAACATCATTAATATAATATTAGTGTACAAGATTTAGTATCTTCATGGAGTGAAATCTTCAAGAATCACAAGTCGTCAATTATTGATGTTATGTTAAAATTAACTCGACAAAAGCTTTTTTATAGTTATTTTTGTATGGTTATGCAATATGCAGATCTCGTAAATTAACTTTGCTACAGAAAGTTTTAATCTAGTTTAAGCCAGCATGGTTTATATAAAAGTTTAAATCTTTTAAAACCTAGCTTTATTGGTGTTAGAAAATTTAATATTGTGTTGACATTTAGGCAAACCGCCAAGTGAAAGCTTAAGGAAATTTATAATAACAATTACCGTATTTTTTTATAATTTCAATTTTTAATCATTTAATGATTATTGCAGTACAGTATTTAACATTTTTGAAATTTTTGATAATATTCCCCATAATCGAAACAAAAGCCTCCTAGTTCGCAAATGTAATATTTCAGAAGGGTGTTTGATTGCAAATTATTTCCGGGTTCTTGTTTTGCTCGATTTACCATTTCTATTAATTTAGCTTAGCATTAGCAAAGTATTGTTTCAAATTCAGAGGACACTCGTACATCTTGCTTATTTTTTCATAACGTCTGATTAAGTTGCCCACTCAGCAATCCGTAATCAATTACCATAGTGTAATAAGCTTTTTCTTAAAATTAAACATTTTTTTATTAAAATTTTGCCAAATAATGGGTATTTTATATTATTTGGCAGAATCATCTCAAAAGTTTGGGGGACTTTTAAAAAAAATTTTGTTAAATTTTTAAATTCAGACTTGATTAAAACACGGATGAAAGAGTAGTCGAGAAAAATAATGTTATTGTAGCTGATCGATAGAAAGGACAGTTAAGAATTCATAACTTTGGGCAGCGCTCTTGCCATTACATAACCTTGAACATTTTTACGATTTAATCTGATTTGGTTGAGAATTTCAGATTACTTACGTGATGGTGCTTGCTCTTTTGAAGACACTCGCGGCACTTTGTTGCTCCAATTCTCATAAATGGGCACAAACATTATGTATGGTATGTAATTTGTATCAAGCGAGGGCATTGAGATGCGTTATGAGTAATTTCTCATTTCCCGAGCTTGCTACATTGGTTTAATTATTTTATTGTATCCAATTATGTGTCCGTTTTATCAAGTAGTGTTCAAAGCTTAGGTGAAATTTTTTAAAGAGCTTATTGATAATGTTAATGTTATTTAAGTTTAACAGTGCCTGATTACAATGTCGACCTCAGTGCGTAACTTCATCGTTGACGCGTCTTGTGTGCGTGTGTGTGTTTGGACAACAGTGTTTAGGATGCATAGAATCCAATTTTAAAATTACAAGTCGAATGACATGTTTCATCAGTTTTCATCTTTGTTACAATTTCAAGTTACAAGGATTTGTGGTTTGCTTGCATCAAACTTGTGTACTTGCAGACTCAATTATGGACTTGACTGAAGAAATTGATGGAGAAAGAGAGATGGCTGCCTCAAGTTGCTCTTTGGATGTGAAATGACCGGTGGTTTCGTCGATGACTACATGCTACAACTTTTGATTCATTACATTTTTTAACTCTTGAAATTGAGTTGGTCAAAGACGATAATAATTAATGAATATATTTTTTTTTTACAGGAATTACATGAATGATAGTCTAAGAACGGATGTTTTTTTGAGGTATAATCCTGAAACCATTGCTTGTGCTTGCATTTATCTCAGTGCTCGCCAATTAAAGGTAGTTTTTATTACCGAAAAAAGTTTAAAAAATTTTTATATCAAATTAATTTATATTTAGATTCCGTTGCCAAATAATCCGGCTTGGTACCTCTTGTTCCAAGTTGATGAAACTGATATAAAAAATATTTGTTTAGTTATATTGCGCCTGTACAGACGAGCTAAGGTAAAGTAATTAATAAATATTATAAACTTTTACGCTAAAGTAATAATTTACGCTGTAGCCGGTAGTGGAGAAATTAGAGAAAAGATTAGAAGAGTTAAAGGCGGCACAAGAAGAAGCAAAATTACTAGCTAAAGGACTGGCTATTCAAGATACGAATCAAAACAAAACTGGTGGATTTTCACCCAACTCTCGCTCAAGTAAGGCGCTATTCGTTTTTAATACAGTATTCATTGATTATAACTAATAATTGTGAATTAATTTCATTTTAGATTCTCCAGGCAAAGGGGAGAAAACGGCTGATAATACTAGCAGTGATAACATTAATGACAATGGAACCAATAAACATCAGGATGGACAAAAGTACGAATTAAATTTGCTTATTTATACGCAGTGTTCAATTCATAATTTTGATTTCAACAGTAAACTTAAAGACAAAGATTCGAACGCTGAATTGAATGATTCTGGTAATAATCCTGCATCTAGAGCTTACCGGGATCATTCAAGGAGTCCAAATCATAATTCCAGGAGAAATCGAAGTTCATCCGTTAATCATAAAGATTCATCTTCGAAATCGCGACATCGTTCACGGTCAACTGATCGTAAGAAATCCCATCGTCGTAGCTCTAAACGTAATCGCAGCAGGTCATCCTCACCACCTAGAGCGCATTCACCTAGACGAAATCATAAAAAAAGTCACAAAGATAAATCCAGATATAGAAGCCAATCCCGAGATCGATCAAATTATCGTTCACGTTCCCGATCTTATGACAAACATAGTTCTTCTGTTTCAAAAAGCAAAAAAAGTCGTACCAAAGAGACGGGACGGCATCGTAGTAGATCTCATGATCGTAGTCGCTCACACGATCATAGTCGTAGGTGATAAAAGATCATTTTACCGTAAATAAACAAAAAAAAATGTCCATTGGTTTTCTCATAGGTAGTGATTGAGAACCACCTCAATATTGATGAATTTATTAACCAAAATAAATACGACTTTTTAAAACATTCAAACTGACATTTACAAATAACTTTGCGACCAATATTATTTCAATGAGCATTAAGTAAACGGGTAAATATGATTACAAAACAGGAGCGGAATCAAGTTGTATTTTATTTTGGTTTTTAAATGATTTAATTTATTGCGCCTGAGTTTGATGGGTAATTTACATTTAATTGACCGTAGTTATTTTGGTTTTATTAATTTGACGTTTTATATTATGGATTGGATGTTACGAAAATTGATGTCATTTAATGAACTGACTAATGATTGATTAATGTTTCATTTATAACTTATTTCGTTCATGAATAAGTTAGTTTGAGCGATTATATATGACGTATGATTGATAAATGTTTCGTTTATAATTATTTCTTTCATCAACAGATTAATTTGAGCGATTGTATATGATTGTCATCATCATAATTACTGTATATCACTGAAACAGTGATTATTCATGTCAATACAGTATTTTAACAGTAAAATTTAAAATGAACTAGATTATTCTTTATCATAACTTATTTTTCTCTTTAAATTTCGCATTACAGTATTTTCATAAGGCTAAAATAAAATTGACTTTTAAGTTCAGTGAAACCTCGATTCTCCAAGTGTCAGTATTATCCGAGCCGAAATTTTAAAAATTCTTATACAGTATTAATACCAGTGAAAAAGAACAGCAAACGTTTTTAGAAAGCATTTTTAGTTCTTAAAATGCTGTTACCAATGCATACAGCAGGCTATGTATTTATTAATCTTATAATAAATAATTTTCTACAAAATGTTTTCGAGAATTAGGCTCAGTCATGGTTTGTACTAGGATAATCGAGATATTAACGTAAAATAAAAATTTTATTTAAAAATACAGTTATGTTCAGTGATGAAATACAAATTTCTAGTGCATATGCCCTCGAATTTTAAGTTTATTTCGTAATTTGCAATAAATAAATCGCTGTACAAACGGTACAATAACAAAGACCAGGTGGTCTCCATTTTAATTCTATTCCACTTTAAAAAAAAAATAAGATTTGCAGTTTTTCAATTAATATGTACCTGCACTTGTAAATTCATTTCGCTGCGTTAAAATTTCAATGAAATTATGACGCCATATACAGTAAAATGTATTTTGATCGAAGTTTTAAGGAGTATACGTTTTCAACAAGTTGAACCTGCTGTTGTTTACCGGGAACATTATTCTATAAAAGACAGGTTAGCAAAGGCGAAATAAATTAATTATTGATCCGCTGTCAGATAAGTCCTCAAATTTTCAGGGAAAGAAAAATGTTTCTTAAAGTTTATTTATTTTTTACTGCATGGGCATTTCACAGTGCATTTGGTGAGTTTTAAATTTTAATATTTTGTTATTGGTTCAATCGTAAACTCGATTTGTCATTTTAATTGCGCATCTTGTTTTTAATTTAGCTCACGTAAATGTCATCATTTTAACGTACAGACGTTCGGGTTCATCTTACGTCGGAGAACTACTATCGAGCCAAGAAAATGTCTCCTACTTTTTCGAACCTTTGTCTTACGCGCAAATGATTTTAAACCGTAGTGATTCGGACGTCTACAGACAAGTCATTCGCAAAAACATTCTGTGTGACAAAAAAATGTTGCACGAGTTAAGGCAAAGACACAACTACGTTTGGGTCACCCGCAAATTTGGAAACGTATCGCACGATTTTAAAAACGAAACGCAATGGTCGAAGGAAAGCCTTCAAGAATTATGTCTGAACAGTAGCGTTCACGTGATCAAAACCATTCGATTGCGAATGAATGTTGCTTATAAATTGATGGAAGAAATTCCCAATCTACGAATAATTCACCTGATTCGAGATCCGAGAGCACGATTTGCTTCTATCGTTAATAAAAACGGCAATTGGGATCCGACGGAACGCACCGTTGAAATGTTGTGTGGGGAAATGACGAAGGATTTAAAATATTGGCAAAATCATCGCGAGCGCTTTGATTCAACCCATTATTTGAGACTGCGATACGAAGACGTTGTTCAAAATCCAGAAGTAGTAGCTAAACAAGTTTACGAAGACTTTTACGGTATTCCGTATACAAATAATGTGCAGCAATATATCGAAGAACATGCACGAGCCGAAAAAAATCCACAGAAAGCTGTAGATTCCGCTGATTATTACGCAACTTATAGAAATTCCACTTTCGATCCAACTGGATGGAAAAGCGTCCTAAATGCTACACAATTAGAACAAATTAACAAAAAATGTGGTTACATCATTGATCTATTAAATTACGACAAATAAAATGCATTAAATCTGCAATAATTTATTATTTGTAATACTGGCGCGACATTATATCGATCCTATAATTGTATTTAAAATTAAATTAATATAACTACAGTATATATATTATATTCTTGCAGTGAAATAATGTACATGACGTACTGCTATTTCATGCTATTAAATCTGAAAAATTAAATCAATAAAAGCATACAGTATTATTCGAGTATGTGTTGAAAACTAGGAGTTATAATATTATATAAGTTATACAAAGGCAATCGCTCTATTCTATATTACTAATTCGCTATTAAGAAAATTATAAATAAATTTTTTGAATACGTGTAATTTCTGTACAATACAGTATATTAATTTGCAGTAGCTTAATGCATACCAGATTTAAATCCATGGCCTTTCATGTTTTCGATGTGATCCAATCCGAGTGTAGGATGGCGATTGATCGTCTTTTCATGCCTTTCATGCAGGCACAAAATTATAGCATTATCATTGTGAAAATAATTTATTATAAATACAGTACATGTAGTTTATTTTTTTTTTTAAAAAGCTTGCCTTTAGCCAGTAATAAAATCGTCCTAGCAGCCCAGCTACCGGTAGCAGAAGGCTTACCGTATGGTTGCTTTTCGCAAATTTGTGTTAATATAACTTTTTGGCTATATTCACGCTGATTTCACTGCGTACCGTAAATATTTGGGCTGTGCCCACCACGGCTGTGCCTATAGGTTAATATAATCATTATGTTATTTTAACACCAATTATGCGTTAGAATAATTGTGATGTTAAAAATACAGTACAGCACTTTCAAGTTTCAGGTAGGCTACAAGTACAATGTCGTGATTGTGTATCGAGCATGGTGAAAGAGGTACTACTGTACATTATTCAGCTCATAACGATTTCTGAATACTATTTTTTTTAATGAATGCGCGCTTATAATTATTAATAATCCATAGGATTCATGTGAACGCGAATAAGTTATTTGGTTGGTTTTTTTTTAAATGGTGCACCATACTATATCAACCGCCAAGGTTATCCTCGCGCCAAGTGTCGACACCTCGGTCCCGCGCAAAACTGTTTTCTTCCCGAACTATAATAGTGCAGTGATCGCGAAAAAAGTAAAAATGTGAACGTTTTAAAGATTCCTTAATCAACATATGTAATACGATTGAACTGCCAAGCTTACTCAGACATGATACACCGACTCAATATCGAAGCGGCGACTACAGTATTAGATTTTTAGAGATGTTCGGCATATAAAATTGTGCATGATTGTAACTACGTAGGCCGACTGTCTTACGTTACAAGTTTACAAAGTAAGTTTGATTTTTAATCAGTAGCATAATTATTGTGAATAGCATTATCATCAACAGTTTTGTAACTACCGTCTATTAAGCATTTTTATTTAACTTTAAATTTTTGAGGTAAGCTTATAGAATATTGCTTAGATTCTTCGAGCATTTATGACACGTATATGACGCAGTAAATAATTTTGAGATAGATCTACGCGTTTGCTCATTTTGAGTATTTGGCGAATTCGCCAGCGTTAATGATAAACCAACGGGGTCTTTTTCCCCATGCTGAAACCTCCATAAATAATTAATCATCACAGTATTTTATTCGGTTTTGGTACAGTACAGGGTATCAAGGAATTTTCAACTTTTTAAAATTCAATAAGTTACAGTACAGTAGCTCATATCAATTCAGGTAATTCTACTGCATAGAATCCTGAGTCAAACCGTTAACCTATTTTGTTATTTTAGTTTTCAAGCTGTAGATTTTTTAAATCTACTTGCTGGTATGTCAATTTTGTAGTAAATTTTATCAATTTTTCTAAAAACTGATTTTATTCAGATCGTTATTACGGAATGACTTGCGTGGCCCGTGGTAGAAAACGAGTTTGGCAGGTCTGTTTTAACTTTTACGTGACGTTGGAGAACGTAGGCTACGTAGATGATGATTTTTATATTGAAATGAAGGGTGCTAGTCTTTCACTTCATATCACATGCAAATTAACGCTAAGCAGATTAAAATAGTGATACTGTATTTCCTCCCCCCCCCCCCCCTTCCAAGGAAAGCTGCTCGGGACGAGATGAATGTACCCTGGAGGAGTAATAATTGACAACCGCTTTATTTCCCTTTAAAAAAAAATGGTCTGCTGTCTCCTATTATAATGTTACTCAACTGGAATAAGCCCTATTATTCTGTAGAACAGGGGGCTATATTCTGGTGGCCCCCCCTCTCCTCACTTTCATTCACTCATCCTGGTAGCTATTATACCGGGTGCCCGACAAAGGTACTTTTCCAACTTTCGCCTGTAAAAAAAAAAACAAACAAAAATAGAGAAACTTATAAAGTTTTTCTATTATAAAAAATATTTTTTTGATTAATATTAAAAATATGAAAAAAAATTCAAAATTTTAAATTTAAAAAAAATTAATAAATTTTTAGTAAATTCTTCCAAAATAATTATATGTTAATGCAGTAATCGTCAGAGGTTGGTAATGCTTTAAATGAGAATGAAAAGTTGTCTTTTGAGTTTTTATGTAGGCTATTTTTTATATTACAGTACCGGCAATTGAATTAATAACATAATTTTTTTTTTACAGAAAAACTTTATGAGGTTCTCTGTAAAATGACACCATTTTTAATTTTTTTTTTTTTTTTGATTTATTTTTTTAAATTACAATTGGAAGTTGGAAAGTACCTTGTGGGGCACCCGGTACTTCGTAACATGGGAAGGGTATGAAAAACAAATTAATATACAGGTAATGCCCGAGTCTGATCTCTCGCTTTACCCTACCTTTAAAATATAAATCCGAGTAGCCAAAAAATACATGTAATGGAAAAGGAGGACGAATTTTGTTTTGTTTCAATTGCAAAAATGTTTGTGAGTTTACACTTGCGCATTATTTTATTTTAAAACTACCGGTAGTTTAAGAGTATTGACTACCGATATGCGTACAAAAAGTGGTTTTACTAAATTTAATCTCAATTATAATAAAACTTTCTTGGTTACACCCAAAATTTCAAATCAAGATTTAATGGTTAAATTTTGATTTAGAAATCAGGCGACCGTGAAATATACCGATATTATAAAATTAATAGGCTACATTTGCTACATAAAAAAAAATTTAAGAAATAAAATATGCGAGAATTTGCGGTTAATTTTTTTTTTGCTGTTCTTATGCTTAACTTCACTTCTTATGTTATGACGTATAAAATATTTGAATGTTTATTATAAATCTGTTATAAAAAATTAATTGTTCTTAAAGCAGTAATAACGTCATAAGAAAAAAATTGTTATTAAAAGCTACAAACACAATTTGCTTTTTGTCAGTTTCTTATCTTACATAATTACAGTAGCTTACTGTGCATGTATACAGTAATTCTAATGACGTCATATTAAAGCATAAAAGGACCAGATAGAAAAAGCTTATCCGCAAGCTCTCTATTCCATTTGCGAATTGTATTTACGATAATAATTTGCATGTGTGCATAAGTTATCAATCTTTTTTTTTTTTTTTGAATGATTTTTTTTATTGCATAAAAGTCGTTCATCATACACGGCTACTACGTGCATATTACGCTAACATTCAATAGTTTTGTAAGCGTTAAATAAGTAGCCTATCGGTGTATTTAATAATAATATAAAAAAAAAAGAGTGGCAAACGGCCAACATACAGTACAAGCTCTATCGTTTTCATTAACAAGCGAATCTACATGAAGATAGAAGAATATAATATCATTAGGAATTATCGTTCACCGTTCATAATAATTATTATCGTTAAATACAGTGGCGTATCGAGGGGAAAGGATAGAAAACAGGCCCGGATACTATCAAATCGGAGCTTTCAATTTGTCACTTTTTCTTTAAAAAAAAAAAAAAGAAAAGGCGAAATCTTGAACGGTTTTTTTTACCATTATATGTCACAAAATGTTTATCAAAATGAACCAAAATAATATTTTCTTAAGCAAGAGAAATGAGGGGGGCGCCTACATTATTTGTATGGCCAGGGGCGCCTTATAGACTACTCTCTCGTTACGCCACCGATGCTCTCGTATCCATCACTTTCTATGGTTAACAAAAAATGTTCGGAGGTACGACGTAAGTAGGATTTTTATGTATTTATCAATCCGTTTTTAAGGCTTATCCAATTGTTAGCTGTAGGGTAAGAAACAATCGAAGTCTTTATATACAGTATATATATATATTTTTTATTATTACTATCTGGAGCAGATATTTTAATAAGAGCAAACGTCGATAAGTATACTACACTTTATAAATAATTGAAGAGGGAGAAATAGCCTCCTGGTGTCTTTTTATAAGAAAAAGTTGCGCCGGATTCATCATCCGTGTATTTTGAAGCGAGCAAAATGCTGCTTATTTCCCTTCTCTTTCTATCGGCGATCGTATTATTCAGTCGACTGGTATCATTAACCTAACTGCAAGGTCCACTCTGATGATAATGTTTAGATGCCCTTGATAATACAGTTTGCGTGCATTTTTTTTTCTTCTATACAACTTGAAAATGTTTGTGGGTGAAAATCTGTTGTTCGAAGCGATCTCTAAATATTATGTAGAGAGAGAGAGAGCGAGAGAGAAAGGAAGCATAATTTCTTATTATTATATGGAAGGATAAGCTATAGTTATAGCTATGATCATATTTTTTTTTTTTGTAGTTGTTGGGTTGTTCTTTTCGGCTGTTGGTGCCGGTGTAGAAATTGGGGCGAAGGCTGGTCGAAATTTGCCACCGATTGCCAGGTATACATAGATGTTTGAATTTTGAGTAACATACATGTAGGCATCGACGACAGCAGCCATTTTTAATCGAGCAAATTAGATTTCCTGTCTGTAAACATTTTGCGATATTATAAGCCGAAATAGTTGTTTGCAAGTCAGTCGTTAACTGACTTTGCAACGTACCGGATCCTCACATACAATTGCGATTTCAAGTTGTGCCGTTGACGGATTTGGAGCTGATTGTGATGCCAAGCGTGGTATCACAGGCTAACCTAATACGAGATAATATAAGATATGATTTTTAAAATTGGATTAAAACATAATACGCTCAGGTAAGGGTGCAACTCTAATGTAGTTGCAGTATATTTATTTATTTTTTTTTTTTGTGAAGGAAAACGATTTTATTTTTGAGTTTAAGCAAATAGACTGGAGATGATAGAAAATACTTTATTTTTGCATTTCAAGTTTTTGTTGTTGCTCTGATAGCGCAGGCTAAATGGCAAAATATATACGGTACCGGTATTGGAGCATTTTCTGAAAAATAATTATTATAGGCTAGTTGGATTTTTATTTATTTTTATTAATTGTTTCATTTTTTAACTTTTAGTTTTATTTTCGATACCATGTTTTTAAAATTGGATTAATTTTTATTTGTTTTCATTTGTTAATGGTACTTGAAATGGGATATAACTTTTTATATTTTCAATAGAGGGATTATATATTTTGATATGACTATACAGTATTATTTTATTATTACGGTATTACATTATTTATTATTTTTTTTTAAAAAAAAGTTGTATATAGCGTTGAATTTTTAGCCTATGGTAGTAGCTTAAATTAAATACATTTTAAAAAGTTTTCGAGCGAAATAGAAATCAGATTTTTTTTTATTTGGCCATTTTTTTTTTTTTTTTTTAGTAGCGATAGTTAATGAAATGGAAATTGTATGTTAAATCTTTATCAAAATGAAACTTGAAAATTAATATTAAAAAATAAAGCCTTTTAACGAGTGAAAAATGCAGCAGCCCAACTACCATATTCTATGTGATATCTGCTTTTATTAATTGTTAAGTTTATTCCTTGAATTACTATTGTGATTTTGCGCTCTTAATCTCCGTTTTAAAAATTTTAAATAATTATAATATTAAAATTTATCCGTAACTTTAATCACCAGTTTTTAGAACTTTTGTAAAAGATGTTTAAGAGGCCATTATTATAACTTGCGGTATTAATGTTGAAAAGTTATTTCCTATAGGCTACACCTATCATAGGTAGCCGCCAAAACTGCCCTTATGCAGCCTATTGTAGGCTACACAATGGACTTGTAGTTAAAATCTCAAAATGTTCGTCTTTTTACATCTGGTAATTATAAATTGTTCGTAGATATATTTATTAAGAAATTATTATAATTTTGAATTAGGTTGAATGTTATTGCAGTTGTTAAGCAGATTTGTATTTAATAATGCATAATATTAGCGGCTGTTTAGATCAAAATTAAACATAAACCCCAAAATGAAGTGATTTGATAGGCTGTAGTTTACCATAAAAATTATGTATTTTAATGGACTCTTATTTTGATGCGATACAGTACCGTCTACTCCGCCAATATTATGCTGCATTTATTATCTTTCGCGTTTTCATCGCCCAGCTGCATATAATTAGCCTATTATGACATACGAGACGCTACACTTCACGGTAGATATTATTGAAATGCTACCGTACGTAATCTTACCTTACAACTTATCACATTTTAAAGTCGATTGATTGAAGAAAATAGATAAAAGAATAATTATTTTTGTTGAATAAATTAGAGAGGCAAATTTAAGCCTTTTGTTTTTATTTACATAAGACTTAAGTTGTTTTAATATAGTGCTTTATATTTTCGACTAAGCGTTATCTTTTTAAAAAATATTATTAATTAAGCTGCTGCGTTTGAAAAACGATTTTAAATCAGTTAACGTTGTATGTATCGTTTTAATGAAAAACAATGTTGAATTAAATTGTTGAATGACGTGAAGTAGCCCTTGAAAGGTATGCGCGAATGCGGAGAGTAATAAGGTAAAATTTTAATAATAATTATAACGGCTATATTTTACCCACATTAAACAGTACAATGGTATTATTTTTAATAATTTTAGTTCTACTGTACATGTATCTGTTTATTAAATTAATATTACGGTTTGGTTGTTGTTATTACAGTATCAAAAGTAATACCAGTAGCTAAACAATTTAAGCCTATTATTCTTCATAAAAATTATTACGGTACGCATAAAATCTACTTCATTTTTTTTAATTTTATCACTATAATATCAATATATCTGTCAATAAAGTAAATGCAACAAAGTAGATTGTAATCAAATACAGCACAGGAATAATAATAATAATAAAGTAGGTAAGACAAAGCAGAATTCAATGTGATTAAGAGAAACAAAATCTACCTGCGTGTATTAGCATTTTGAATTTTTTTGAGGCCCTTTTATCAAATCGAATAAAGTTGAACTGCTTAATAGCAGAAAAAGAAAAATTATAAACATTTTAAAAACACAAGAATTCAGTTAATATTTTGATAAAAACAATATTTATTAATGTTAATAGAATTTAATATTTATAAGTTAATAATTTGTTTGTATTTTTATTGATAAAAAATTATTTTTGCTACTGTACGAGTTGGTGCTGACATCAACGCAAAATTACACGTATTTGCCGTTTTATAGTTAGTTTTAAAAATTAAGCTAATGCAAAAGTAATTAAGTTTTTATCGAATATAAAAATCGTATTTTATTTGGAGAGAAAAAAAAAATTAATTACAGTTTAGGCAAGCGCATAAATTATGGTTTTTTTTAATTTCATTTCAGTTACGTTCTTAATTAATGTTCGGTTAATGTTTTTTTTTGTTGTTTGTTTGTTTTTGGCCGTATTATGATAGAAAAGTTTAATCCGAAGGCGTGGTTAAGTACGTGCTACAAATGATTTGATTATCTTATTTTTCTCTTACTTGATAATGGAAACGAGTGCTTCTCACGAACCAAATCGTCAAGCAAAACAAATAACTTGGAAATTACAAAGCGGCTGGTTGGTTGCGCTGGTTTTTGCCATTTCTTGCTTAAGCAAAGACACATTATTATCTTAAATAAATAACCTTTAACAATTATTGTTATATTTTACAAGGTTTTAATAGCGATAAAAAATATTAACTTATGCTATTAATTGCTCGCCCCTTTTCACTGAAAAAATAGTTAGTAGATCATTACACGTATAACGTTTACCTGAAATAATAATACACTGTATCTTGATAGTTATAGAATTAAGATGTGGGAAAATCCATTACTGTATAAATATTATAAAAGTTGGCTTAGGGCAAATAGATGTTTAATGCTGTCATGAGTTCTGGAAAAAGCGAATCGATGCGGTTTTTAATTGAAATTTTGAAACTACTGCTATTAAGCTGCTTTACTGCTTCTAAGAATTATTATAAAATTATACTCAAATTTTCCTCAAACTCATTTAAAAAAAATTAATATCGCATTTTCCTCAGCAGATCCTCAGAATTTGATATCGTATATTCAGTGTTACCGTAAAAGCGTTAATTCAGTAACCCAAGATATTTTACACTCACTAGGTAATTTATGTCCGTAATAATTTAAGAAGAAAAGGCAGTATTATTCACAAGCAATTAAATGTAAATGTTGGCTAACTAGATTTAGTAAATGTATGCTCAATCGAATTTCGATGCTCACTTTTAACAGTACAATAGTCTGCATATAAAAATAAATACGGAGTATAAGCTTAGTCTGAAGCTCGAGCCAAATGGACATTTTCAATAGCTTTTATAATTTACTTTTGATAATTTCGAAGAAATTTAGTTTATATGGAACACATTCGTATTCCTGATATATTATGGTAATAATTATTATAAAGTTTGTTTCACTTTATAATACATGTACTCGTTTTAAAATTATTATTAAATTAAAGTTTGTTGATTTTTAGCTAAAAATGTGAGTACATTGTAATGTGTACCGGTAATATTTTTTTCAAATACTTTTTCAAATACTTTTTACTAGTTGGATACTTTTTTTTTGCACTGTATATTAAGTAAATAATTATTATTGTTAAAAAAAAAAAAAAAAAAAAATGCAAAATTATATAATGTAGGTTAAAGTATAATATTTGTGTTGATCCAGAAACCTGCCAAAAATCAATATTACAGTGATATTTTAATAGTTTTGTGCCAAAAACAGAAACAAATGTTGGTTAGAACTAGTATTTTGTTCTCAAAAGAGTTTATAATAACATTAATATTTTTTAAAGCTATTTATTTTCATCGGCATTTTAATACAAATAAAAAGCAGCAATAAAATAATATTATACGCAAATAGTGCTGCCACAATATTTTTGAATTTTAACATTCCTAGTTCGTAAATTCCATATTATTATTATTGTTGTTGTTTATCAAAATGTTTTGTTTCGTATTTGTCACTGAAATTCAATTGAAACTTAATTTTTGAAGTGGAAATTTCGCGCAAAAAGTTGCAGGAAACAGGGTTTATTTTAAAATTGAGATTACGTTGACTTTTCAGTTTGCCGTTAGATGGCGACACTAGAACTTTAAATCTTTTGGAGCAATTATTATTATTATTTTTGCTAATAATTATTATTATAATTTCTTAGGAGTTACCTAACTCTCTCTATAGCTTAAAGAAAAAACGGTTGGAGAGTGTTGATAGTGTTTATGAGAAGGTAACCCAGAGGTTCCTATAGCATCTTTCTCGAAAGTGATTTACGTCTTCAACTATTTAAAGAAAATGAACACATAATTATAGCCCGATTTTTTTTTATGACAAAATAATTATTATTTTTATTAAAACTTTGTGATAATTTCACAATTTAAGTCAGCGGCTCCAATTATGTTTTTAATTTCGTACGTTCATGATACAGTAGGGGCGTTGAGTAGACGCTATTATAAAAGAGAGCGAGAGAGGGGGCGGGCGCTCTCCTCTCTTTTTATTGAAATTACGGGGCAAAATTTGCATTTACTGCGTACATGTACTAGTATATGAAATTATTTACGGCATCCAGCTGTATGGCATTACGATCACAATTTGTCATTTTAAAAGTTGCGAGAAAAAATATTATTTAAAATTTAAAATTAACGTAGAATTAAATTTTTTATTACCGGTGTTTAATTTTATTTTTGTAACTGAAAGTTCTTGAAATTATTAATTCAACTGGAATTTTTATTTCCAAATACCGTATTATGAAATTTGAAAATTGGAGGACTTAGGAATGTTTAATTTATTTTTAAGTGGTAAAAATACTATTATTCTAAAGGTTTTAGCCCGTCAAATAATTTAATTTCTTTAAAATTTTATTACTGTTTTTTTTTTAATTATTTGGTATTTCAAACGCAACTCAAATTGCATTGATAAAGTTTAATTTTAATTATTTATATACTGTCGGCCTACTGTATATGAGTATTAATTACCCGATATTTTAATAATACGATATATAAACAATTGAATTTAAGCTGAAAACTTTATTCTTAATGTTAAAAATCACAAATTATTAAATTAACGGTTCTTTTTTTTTTTTTTTTTTTTGAAGTTATTATCTATGTCAAATTTCACTATTTTCCGTGTAACTGTCGGTGAAGATCAAAAAAAACAAATACACTCGTATGACGCAGTTGTGCATTTTCATCGCGTGTTTTGAAACCAAAATAGTTTTACTTTCCCTCCGCAATTTTACTGGGAAAAGAGAGGTTACCGTATTTAATGAGCTATTCAAAAGTGTAACATGGGCGCCATAAAATTACCACGTACAAAAACCGGTGCAAAAAAAAAAAAAAAAGACGGTATGGTTTGGCGAAAATTTCGAAAATTTATGGTAATTTTGAAAAGTTTTTCTCGTCAGTTTCTTACAGAAGACAGGAAATTGCAAATACAGTATATTTATATAAATTGCATATACACTGTACTCGTAATTATGAAAATGTAGGCAAAATCAAACATCGTGTTACAGTATTACTGTTTAATAAATAAATAAAGGATGTGCTATAGACAACTAAGGTAAATGATCAAAATAATTAATTCAGTCGAGTGAAACAAAAAAAGTTTTCAAAGAATTTATTTTTTTAAGTAGAAAAAAGTTTCATAGAAGAAAATTTCATATTTTAAAAAATTAAATAGCTTAGTATAGCATTTTTTTTTGTGGATAATTGTTGTCTTTTTATTATTTTTGTTATGATTATAAATGTTTCTAATTTATGTAGTAAGAGTGTAACTTGACATTTATTTACACCAACTGGCAGTAATACTTCTTTAAGGTTAGTCTTTATGAGCGATGTTTTTCTAATGTTTTGAAAATCTCGGTGAGAAATATTGAAGGAGCATAATAGTAAAAGTTAAGGTTCTGAAGACAAAAAAAAAAAAATCAAGTTTTAGTGCGGCGTATTCGACGTAAAGAGGTTGGTGCGAATGAAAGGGCTTTTCTCTTTCTATAGTGTAGTTTGCCCCGTCAAGCGAATTTCATGGATGATCAACTATGAAAGCTTCATTTTGAGGCAGAGCCCTGCGTGGACGGGCGAGGGACGGGAAGGGAAGGGGCTGGGGCCTGGCGCGGAGGAGTTGGCTGCTAGCTTTTCTTCCTCAGCCATTTATATTCTAACGTCATACACATCCATCTTGTATATTTATGATTTTGGCAATATAGCATATTGTGATCACAGGTCATATAAAAGGTGAGAGAAAGGAGGAGTTGGGAGTTACCGTGGCGACCTATTATCCACCTTGAGACCACCTCTTCACCGCCTATTTTTGCCACAATTCAATAAACTGGGCGGATTTTCAATTTCATCGAGAATATGAAGGGCGGAGAAGTTGTAAAACGCTTCCCGAATTTCTTCTTGCCAAAACGTTTATTCAAGTCTATTTGGAAAATTATTATTCTCGTCGTACCAAATGTTAACAATTTTTTCTTCTTCTATTATTATTTCTTTAAATATCTTTAAAAATACGAGCAAATTAAAATTTGTTTCAACTTTACAATTTATAGCTTTTTTTTTAAAAAAAAAAAAATTAAGTTAAATATTGAGATAATGGTGAAAATATTTTAAAATGAAAATGAAGTGGTCGTAATTTTCTGACTTGGTGTTTTGGATTTAAAAAAAAAAAAAAAAAGTACCTGTTTGTTTGCATTCTTCCTTGCAATTACATGTACTGTACAATATTAGCTTTCACTATCACGAAATTGACCTCCAAATTTGAGTTAATTGATTTACATTGAAAATGATAGAGGTCAAGATGAAATTATTCAAGGAAAAAAATAACTTACTGTATTGTATTACCATAAAATATTAAGTATAATTATTTTATTTTGTAAAAAAAAAAAATATTAACGAATTTTCTACAGTACATGTATTTGTTTGACAAAAAAAATACCGGTATATGCAGTAGGCCCTACTGATAGTTCTGTAATTAAAGTTTTTAGCTGAAAAACATTTTGTTTTACTTTAAAAATGTAACTAGTAACTATGGTTCTACTGATCCAATGCGATTTAATGTATGTTATCTTTAAATCTAATAGAGATTTGAGGTGGGATAATATTATGACATTCACAGCAATTCTCTTCGGAATGTCTTTGATATAATAATTACAGTTATAACTCGCTTTGTACCCCATAAGAAATTGAAATGCAGTTTGTTATTATTTTTTTTTTTTTGGCTGTCCTATCTTGACCGACATAACTCAGGTTTATAGGGACAGCAGGGATTATAGAGAGCCTCCAGAATGTTCCAGAAGTAGGCCCTACTGTAGTTAAGAGTAGGAGTTACCCATCCAACTAAATTCCGTGATCTTGAGGGAACTCGTGTTTTGAGTAGCGGGGCTCACGCCACTTTATCATTCGAGCTTTAAAAATAACTTTTTGATTGACTTTTGAATTTTTAATACCAGTAATATTGATAAAATAAACTTACTTTTTCTTTGGCAGTAATAGAAAGCAATGTAAATATTGTCCCTGCTTACATTACTAGTATAAAAGATAATTACGGTAAAGTTTATGTAGAATTGAATTAATTTGTTTTTGTTGATATCTGTTCCACGTGGAGACTAAATATGAGAAAATTAGAAATATCGGTATTTATCGTTGAAGTGTTTATTTACTATCTCTCGTGACTCGTGAGCGGTTGGAAAATTAAATTTTGTACATGAACGGTAATAATCTTAAGTAAATTTTGATAATTATTGTTATTACATGGAACTCATTAAAACACTATTTTTCTTAAAGATGGTTACCGTACCCTATTACTGTATAAAGTTTTTCAGCGAAAAAGTTAGTCATTTTGATTATCGCCTTTGGATGTGCACTTTTTTTTTTTTCACGTAAAAGTTTCGCATCATTTGTGAAGCAAAAAGATTTTGTAAGATTGACAAGGCTCATGTTAGCATTTATTATTTTTTTCAACATGTAAATCCACAAATCTTGAATGCTTAGTCGCAGCAGTTACTAGTAAACTTAGTTCCATAGAATGCTGACTCCCCTTGAAGTTTGCACGGCGCGAAGTAGAAGAAGAAACGGAGAGCGGGATGAGAACAGATAAAGAGGCATGTCCACCTTGGTAGGGGTCCCATGTTGACAGCTATTGTGTACAACCCATTCTTAAAGGGGGGTCTATTCGCTGCTGCTATATGGTATACGAGGAATGTTCAAAGAAGGAACCCGAAGCTGACCCATAAGCAGACCCCACGCTGATGTGGAGAAGCGGAGAGCCGTGTCGGGGCGGCCATTAACACAACTCTCTTCAACCAACTTTCAATACTTTGTTTGCTCTTTTTAGCCTATTTTTACTTTTTGAAGAAATTTTCTTCCGAAAAGAACAAAAAAAATTGTCGACACAAAATAAATGGTCGGTAGGTTTTTTTTTTTTTTTTTTTGTGCGATACATTTTACTCGTTTTTCTCAAACGTTTCTCGAGGCGAAGAAACTCGATCGCTAATAATGAATAACAAGTAGAGGAAGTGATTGGTAATGCGTGGGAGCCGCATGAATTACTTTTGAGTCTTAAGAGGATTTTATCGAAAATTTATTATCGAAGGCAGTATCTCGCGCGCAATTGACACCAGATCGAAACGAGCAGAGAGGTTCGTGCTGGGCCGACCGTGCACACCGTACGGTCGCGTGTGATTGGGCGGTTCCGAACAGAGGTCGTCACAACAAAAGCTGTTCGTTATTATCGATCTGTTATTTTTATGTTCTCACTATGACGGAATAAAACGCGAACGGTGGTAATGTTAATAAGCTTTTAGAAACGCGTTCCAAACATTTAGGGTAGAATGAGAAGTAAAGCACCAAAAATTACGCTTACTAGAAACATATTGGATGCTGTAGAGTAGTAAAGTTCAGTAAATTGTTAGGTGAATTTACTTTGGCTGTAGCTTTTATTTTTTTTTATAAAAAAAACCCTGCAGTTTGATACTAAATTATGGCCAATTTACATGTAATTTATTCGGGCTAATATGTGTATTTTCAGGAAAGGCAGTCGATATACCTAGGCTACAACGTAATCATTACATTTTTACTTTATTAAATAAGAGTATCAGCAATTTTGACTAATTTGATGCCGTACCGCGACTCCATCTTAAAATATGATCAATAAATAACTAGTTTTGATGACATTTAATAAAACGAAATGGGTCTTAATTTGTCTTTTGTGTCCATTTCAAATTAGAATACAAAGATAGCGTGGATTTAAGAACAGTAAATACTGTAGTTGTCCAGATACAAAAATTAATTTTATTATATTCTACCGGTAGGATTATGAGATAGATCGCACTGATTACTTGATATTTGCACTACAGTACTTAATGGAATTTTTGAAAAAATGTAATAACTTATTCATAACGACTTTCTTGTTCACAATTTATTTGTTACGTCACAGTTTCTGTTTATAATACAGTATTGTACATTTTTGTTCTAATTTGAAGAAGCGATTTTTTTTTTTTAATTTTTAATAGGGTATAGTAGTTCGAATGGGCGGTTATAATAAGTTTTTAGGATAATTTGCATGAAATTATCATAAACGATATGTATTTCCTCCCTCCTCTTCATTACTATAATTAACAAATTATTAGCTAAATTGAAATTATAAATACTGTATCTGTAAGTTTGTAACTTATATGTATAAAACTTTTAAAAAGTAAAAAAAAATACTAAATTTTAAAAATAAATTCCTTTGATCAAAAAGTACTATTGTACTTAAAAAATTACTATTTTCTGTTTTCTATTTTTACGTTAGAGTTTGTTATGCTCGTTGATGAAATGTTCCTATCCTAGCATTAAAAATATTGGCTTCCATTTTACATCAATCACTTGCACAACACGTATATCATGTGACATGTACAGTATAACAAATTTCAACATGAAATAGAACATGGAGTTTTTTTTAAGAACATAAGTTTACAAACCATTGTATTCAGCTGAAATATAATTCACTCATAAAATCAAAAGAATAATATTAAAGATAATCATCGAATCAATTCTTTAAAAAGAATAAACTTTGAAAATCTTTTTAAGTGTTTTATTGCGAAATTGGCAACTTTAAATTTATATTTAACTTTTTTAATTTTGTAAGCCCCTTAATACGAGTTTGTTTTATGTTGCCATTACGCTAATCCCCAATTTCGATTAATGCATGGTGCACAAGTTTCTTAACGTACTAGGTAATATAGTACCGGTAATTAAAGTGTTAATGCTGTTATTATTCTATTTATTTATTTATTAATTTATTTTATTTTTTGTTATTT
The DNA here is from genome assembly GCA_034692225.1 of Polydesmus complanatus. NCBI lineage: Eukaryota > Metazoa > Arthropoda > Diplopoda > Polydesmida > Polydesmidae > Polydesmus > Polydesmus complanatus. The sequence continues at coordinate 87,710 of JAQGAZ010000049.1, forward strand.
CTAGTTCTGAATTTTTCTATATAGCAGCATTTCACGTGATAACTATTTTCGGATAAGGTATGCCTCGAAAATGTTGCCAGACAAGACTTCAAGCCTGTTCCATAATAAGTAAGCCAATTTCTTAAAACGTTATAGTATATCGTAAGTAAATAACGTAATTGGATATAGCGTCATGCGTCGACTTGTTTCTCAATTTTGTCTTCTTTAGACATATTTTTTTTTTTTTTTTACATTTTTTTCAAAATGGCAAAGTCTGACAACTTTACGGAATCTCTGGTCCTTATCGCGATTTGACACGTTAGTCAACAGAGATATGTGTTTATCTCGACGTTTCCCTTAACGTGATCGCAGAAGGGCCATAAAACGTAATCCGCTTACGTTAGTACTGGGGCTTTTGATCTAAAGTGTAGCGTGGATTGGGATATTGAAACTTATCACACTTTTGGGAAACGCAAGCAAACTGTTTGCGGATCGCACTTGAGCTCTGTTTGTCCTCTCTTTAAATCCTATTTGCCAATACTTCATCATACATTTGGGAACATGTTTGACTTGAAGTTAACCCCCGGTCCACCCTGCTCCCCCCATTTCTTGCCACCTTCTGATGTTTAGGTCCTGTTTGCCATCCATTCAGATGGCGGCTTGTCGGTGGATAAAAGAAGGAGGAGAGGGGTGGTGGGCTGGCAGTGGGACCGAAAAGAAGACCCAGGGTTGTACTCGCCTATTTTATTTTATCCCCCACGTCGATGAATAGCTTGTATTTCGTATTAAAAGTAATTGTCACAGTTTTGTAAAGAGCCTTTACAAATGGATCCATTTTTTTCTTCTCTTTTCTCCTGTTGTGTGCGCAAAACGAGCTCTTTTTACTGGTGCAGAAGCTGACACCTGGTTTTGCCGATACTCATGACAGCGATAAAAAGGAACTTTTGTGGTAAAAAGAAAAGTAAGGGGGGAATGTGAAATGGGTGGCGAGGTGGAAACAGGCCTAAATACAGAACAACAAGGTAAATGTAACAAGGGGGGGAACCTCTATTCCGAGCGACGTGGGGCCTATACAACTCCTACCGTTCGCTCTATGCTTTTTTTCTTCTCGCGCTTTCAAAAGAAACTGGCTGGGTTCTATGAACACATGCGCATCAAAGGGCCGAAAACATGACCATCATCTATGTACATACGTGTACACCCTGCGCGGAATTGTTGTATAGATGTGGAATAGAGCAAATAAAAAAAAGTACGTGTAATGATGCTTCAGTTCAAGTTTGTTAACTCATCCATTTAAGTTAAGTAAACGACATAGATGATGAGCCATTCTCATTACTCTTCTGCAAATACCGTTTTATTCAGTGATCGGTACCGGTTATTTGTAATTCTAAAGGACGTGACCAGGATGAAAGAGGTGCAGTCGGGATGCACGTGTGCCCGGCGCTTTTTATGCTCGCTCGGGCTTTAGCTAATTTTTATTCTTTTGAAATGTGGGTTTTTTTAAATGATGCTAATATGAGAAAATAAGGTTATGTTAGATATAGTATTCGCCAATATTTATAAGATAAATGAATTTGAAAACGTCATGATAACGGCAGCCGATATTGTAGACGACTTATTATAGTTTACTGCAAAAAGCATTAAATTTATACCACATCAAATATCAGATATTTGTCATCACAAAAAATATCTGTCATCACACTGTGACAGCAAACTAAATAATCAAAAATTAGGTTAATTACACATTATTATAACAAAACAGTGGTGGGCAATAATATGGAAAAATAATCAGATAATTTCTAATTTGCCGAAAATTAGGTTAAATAATTATTATGTTATGGTAACTAAATACCGGTATTAAAACAATAATACGAAAAAATATCTATTAAAATGGGAAAGTTTTTTTTTTTTTTACAAATCTAATTTACGTAACATTACGTTATTGTTATTTTTGAAAACTTTAAACATTTTTGTCGGGCAATATTAATGCTTATCTAAGTTATCAATATAAAGACGCAATCAAATGAGAACAAATTAATAATAAATCAGGCTTACCGAGCTCAAAATTAGCTTACAATTTAAAAATAGTCTTACCTACAGCATTAATAATTAGAATCCGGTATTATTATGAGTTTAATATTGTGCATAATATTCAAAAAAAAAGATTTTCTTTTAAGGTGGGAGGTAAATGTGGTTATAAGTTATAACATACCGTAGCTTTCTTTAACGACGTCAAAATATAAACATCTTAGCTTAACTCATATCATTGTCCCGAGGCCATGGTCTTTGTAAAAAAAACATATTTGCTTTTGTTTGACGTGTGTTTATATTATTTTTATTTATTTATATTTTGTGTTCATCGCGGAAAAAATATGTAAGTTTTATTATTCTTCAGGCTTTTAAAAAAAGCTAAATCCGAATGAGTGTAAGTTAGAGGAGATTAGTGTCATACAATGACAACTGATTCGTATTTTTCATATTATATTAATAATTCTTCGTCACTTTAAAATTTTTAAGATTTAATTAAATCAAATTAATATTACCGGTATCAGCTTTATCTTTGCACGAAAAAAAATATTATTTTTTTAAAAGGAGTATTAACTTAGGATTTTAATACAATCATTATTATTTTTTATTAACTTTGGAAAATAAGCAGGTTTCTGAGTTGTTAGTATACTGTAATTGTTTTTGATAGGAATAAAATTTAATAACGCTTCTTAAGGTTTTTTTTTTAAAGAAAAATGTGTAGGTGGTTGAGAAAGCAAATAAAAAATGGTGTTGAATGAACTTAACGTAGAATATACAGTATGACCAATTTTTTTCAGAACTTTTAAGTCGCCTAATTTGCGATACCGACTCCTCATGTTAGCGTTTCATAAGAAATATTATCAGGAGAAACTTTTCCAAATCAAACGAAACCTTTGGTTAAATACAAAATTGTTGACGTGTGCAAACCTTTTCTCATTTTTTTTTTTTTTATTAAAAAAAGTATTACAATATAAAACGGACAGTGAAGAGCTTGGAGTGGCATGAAGTGTTAACATTGTAAAGGTACTCCAGTAGGCATCTAAAAGCCACTAGTTGAACTCTACCTATCGCTCTTCTACCACCTATTCAACGTATTTGGTGTGGAACAAACGTAGAGAAGTGGCGTTGTCTTTCGCTTCGATAGCTCTTTTCAAATTTTCTTTGACATCTAGATTCATAGGGAGGCGGTGAGTCCCGGGTAAAGGCAACGGCGTGAATTGGATTGCAAACACTTCTCACCAAAATGCCACTTTTACACGCTTTTCTTAACCCGGCAATAATTATTTTCCCTTTATTTTTTTCGAATTTGATTTCTTATAATTTTTTTTCAAGCTCCGCCTTTGGGGTTTCATGGTTGTTTTGATTTTTTTTTCTTGCCGTCCCGCCGCTTCCTCGATATAAAATGATTGGAAATCGCGGTTTCAAGCCGTTATAAATAATCTTCCCAGATCCTTTCTCCGCACGGTCAGTTGTCACGCATCTATTGACTCGTCGGACGAGCAAAGAGCGCATGTTAAAACGCCTCTTTGGGATTAGGATAAGTTATGGGCAGCGCTTTGACACATATTTTTACACTTTAGATTTTATGAGCCTTGAGTAATTGGATTTATTAGATTGGTGGGCTGTGATTAGAGTTTATAAAGTGGAGATAACAAATGCCATGAAATTTTTAAAAGAATTTCTGAGCTGCCGTATGAAACGAAACTTTTTTTTTTTTTTATTTCAATTTTATTTCATTCTTTATTTACACCTTATGTGGACTTTACTTACGGTCTGTTAGACAGCCATAACTTAATTTTTTTTAAAAAAATAAAAAATGAAGTACCGCGTTAGAAAATGTGACGCTTTTTTTTTTTATTAAAAAACATGTTAATATCTGTTTATGGGTAAATTTTCAAGCTCGCGTAGATCATTTTCGCTATCAATAGACTTCACCGAACGTAAAATAAATAAATGAAACTCGTATTTTTTAGACTGTCGTTTTGCAAGTATCTCTGACTGATTGTTCTTTGATATCGATTATTCTTTGGTAATGATAGAATAGATTGAATCTTGATTGCACAAGCAAATAACTTAATTTTAATAATTTATTGAAGTTATTATAATCATAAAAAATGTAAGCTTTTCATCCGATAGCTTTATTTATATTCAGTATATCGATCGTTTAAAGATGTTGTTATCGTACGTACGTAATTAACGTAGTAGGCCTACATACATTATTGTATATTTATTTTTAAAAAAAAAAAAAAATAATAATATTAATAAGTCACAGTTTATAAATGCATTGAACTTAAATTTCAAAAATATTTTTAAAAACAATTTTTTAACTTAAGCATTTGATTTTTTTTTTATTTTTTATTTGCAACAAAATGATAAATTGTTAACTGAAAGGCGAACATTGTAAGATAATTACATAAAAGTTGAAAACAGAAGCATTTTAACGATTTGTCATGTCAATAGGAGTCGAAACATTCGGTTGACCACATTTTAAATACTTTTCCTTGAGGGCTCTAAGGATGCGCTATGATTGATGGCTCTTCTATTTCTCCCGGGCGGCGAAACATTTAAAAGTGTGCATGCTCTCAGGAAATGTTAGTGTCATCAGCTGAACACATGCTATCAGCTACTGCGCTAGAAATATGCTAATATTACACTTCTCACAAACGGGTGGTGGTGGGTGTGGGACAGGCAGACGCTCACTTGCCAAATAGGAAAATGCGCCGACAAAGCGCGCCACACTCAAAGCGTGTTTTATAAAGAAAGAAAAATAAGTCATTTTTCAAAATCTTAATTACAAAATGATGAATTGTACAGGCAACTAAGTTTTTTCAAATGTTAACTCGGCAAAATATAACTGTATAACTTTGAAAATGATGCATTCGTAAACTTTATTTATAATTAGCGGAAAACCTGTTTAATTAAATATTATTGATACCGATAATTAATAATTTGAGATTTAAATTTTTTTCAGATGAAATAAAACTACTGCACTGTTTGATTTGGGTGCAGCTAATGAATTAAAAATGACCATACTCGTTTTGTTGATATCAATGATCGATGATTCATCAATCGCTGACAATGTGATTTATGATAAATACGGTAATGGAAAAATGATGACAGGAATTAATCGATTAATCATATAGAATTTAGAATATGACTATTAAATATGGGAAATGATTTTTAGAAGCTCTAGTCTGTAAAATTACCAAGAAAAACATTATTGACTTAGCCTACAAAACAGTTTCACTACGAAATTAAGGTTTTTGGGATTTTATGTGGCCTATATATACTGTATATATATTTTTTTTTAACAAAACAACATTCTGTCCTTACTAATATGAGAAACATGTTTCATTAATTTTTGCACGCAATTGGTATATCCAAAGTCAAAATTACAATAAAATAAATACGGTAGGCCTACTCATCCAAAGTCAAAATTACAATAAAATAAATACGGTAGGCCTACTCAATTTTTTGGTTTAATTGGTGGTAAAATAAACAAAAAATGACACTCTTCACTCCACCCAACATAGTAAATAACGGATTGCAAATGCATTTTTTATGGAAACCACTTAAAATGGTTTATTTGAGGTTATTTCTTTTTAAATCAACTTGAAGGTAATTTTTCTGATCTGTTACAGGTTTTTTAGTTTCTATTAGTGAATAGATTTCCAGAGTTTTTTCCGTTCATGACTGTGGTAGGTTCCATTTGTCTTATGTAGTACGGAGCATACTATTACAGTACTCGTATATGAGCAACAGCGAAGTACATGTACAGTATCATTAGTTTTCTTTCTTGTAGAATAACGGTACGGTATACCAAAGCGTTAATGTTGTGAAAATATTGCGCCCCACAAGCATGAAACCTGTCATCAATTTTGTTTAAATAGTTGCAGTTAAGAGTAATTAGTCATTCTGTACAGTATAATTATTAAATATCGATTCAGAAACTAAAATTAAATTTGAAAAATAGTTTAAAAATTAAATTAAATTTAGATAAAATTTTAAAGTGCCGGTACCTCCGAGTATAATGCTGTACTGTAATTAATTCAACACTAATTACAGTATTATTGTTTTCAGCTTGGTTTAATACATAATTAAGGAAGTTTTTGTTATTTTAAATTTAGATTTTATGCATTTATTTATGATTGGTTGTTAAAAACATTTTTAAATACATGCAGCATTTACGATGTTTATACGAAAGCTTTTGTATTTTTAATTTATTTATATTTTAGATGCCAGATTAAATTTTCGATTTTTATTGCTTTTACTCTTAATTATTATTAATTTCAACGTTATAATTTTTTTAGCGCAGCTGCTGGTACTTAAAATACAAATTTATTCCATTTTTTTGTGGATATCTTATTAATAATGTTTTTTTCAATAAAGTAGGCTAATATTCCTTTATTAATTTATTTAAAAAAATTCATCGTCACGACTCAAATATAAATGATCATTATGCCTTTTTTTTCTGTCTCTCTTTTTCCCCGAACACATTCTACCTTTGTAACGTAATTGAGGGTACTAATAAACCTGGTATTTTAATTCAACTTCTATTAATGTGGAAAACAAATTTAATGTACTGGTAATTAAACTCGATAATTCTATTGTGTGTCAATCAACGAATGTGCAAACGATTAAAATGTGCCCGGTCACGTAGCATATTAATAATGCGGTGTCCTGCTGTCAATACATTATAATGCGCCGTTTAATTGTAGACCATTAACCTCCCAACTCAATGTAATAGAAAATTAATATCAGGAATACCCACTTTTCATAACCTGAAGTCGAAGCTAGATTTGCATTCTGTTAATAGAGCATTGTGCAGAAAAAAAAATTGTATTGATCATAAAAATAATTATGCGCGTTATATGATATATCTCTGAAAATGTTGCGCTGACGATTTTTAGAAATTTTATAATTTATATTAAAATGCAAATCAATTTCAAATTTATAAATCAATAGAATTCACTTAACGTCATCACATCTGTGCCTAACAATTTTAAAACCATTAGCAGAATCAAGAGAATGAGAAAAAGTATCCTGTACTGTATAGTTATAATCAATAGTATTCAGTAGCTTTATTATGAGCTAATAAAACATATAGAAAACAATAGAACACAATTTTGAGTTATCGAACATTTTTTTTGTTTAAAAAAACAAACCTATAAATTCTAAATAAAAAAAAAATAAGGGTTCAGATAATTGCTTTTAGTAAGAATTTCTATTGTAAGTTCCTGCGCAGTGCAATACTCAAATTGAGCTTCTTTAATTGGGTAATGACTCTACCTAATTCCATGTAGACTAACAATTTTCCTTCATAAACAAAATTCTTGAACGGAAAATATTTTGCGGTAGGGGATAACATTACATGGATTAATTAAATTTTCATTAAAATTATAAACATTCCCTAAATATTATTATACAGTACAGTATCTAATAAATTTCATAGCTATTAAACTAATTTATTAACAAAAACAGTACCAGTACAGTCATTAACTAAAAAAAAGTTACATGTGAGGTACATGGTTTTAATGATACTATCCGGTACTTTGCTGGGTATAATATTGCACGCGTGAGGTGAGGAGCAAAAAAAATTAAAAATAAGCAGAAAAAATTAAGGTTTTTTTAAAGATTTTTCTTGTTTTCCCCTCTTTTTTTTTTTTTTTTTGAAACAAAAATATAATTTTATTTTCTCTCTTCCGTTTTCGCTGAATTGAGTTAAAACTGTGGGTGAAGAATGATGTTAAGGGTTGAGAGTGGTTTAACAGTCGGTCTTCTCTGATCCCTCGCACTTCTCCCTTCTCTCTCTTTCTTTTTTTTTACGTCGTTTTCGGCTACTTTCCAAAACAGCCACATCTAGCCAAAAAGTCAATCACTGAACAAGATTGTTTTTTCTCTTATACATCCATCCACCTTTCACTTCCCCACTCCCCCATCTCCTCTCCTTCTCTCTCTCTCTCTTTCTTATTCCAACTCCAGTTTTCTGTCAGAATGAAAAAGACAGTTTAATTGTTGCAATTGCGGTCGAGCCCTTATTATAAGTCTCTCTCTTGGGCTCCATTGGGTCTAGTATTTTTTTTCTTCTGCGTTTTATCCCGAGGAGGAGTGTTGCATGGTGGGAGATCATAATGCTCTCTCTCTCTCTCTTTTCTCGGTTCGGTAGAAGATAGATAGATAGAGAGAAAAGTGTGTTGAAACAACACCGAGGAGATGGACGGACGAAGTGATTTCATCCTCGTCTACCTTCCTTTATTTTATTTATTTTTTTTTATTTTCGCTTTTTTCATTTCGCTTAAAACTTTACAGGCCATATTTCAAATCCAATTGGAGGTAATTTTCGCGCCAACCAACTATGTCCGATAAATTGTTACAACTTTTACACTAACAACACTTGGCCATTTTTTTATTTTTTTTTTTTTTCATATTCGAAATGCACCGCACGTATTTACGTGCTCGGTTCACCTGCTGTCTCACTCGCTGTCGAAAATATTTAACTCCGAGCAAATGTAAACAGTTTGCTTATGGAACACTTTTTTTAAAATGCGGAATATTGTATTATAGAAAAAAAATATTTTAGAATGATTTTCATTCGCTTTAATAATTGATTTTATTATTATAATAATAATCGAAAAAAGATGGCATTTTTTATTTAAAAAATAAGAATTACCGTATATGAAAAACAATTTTTTTTTTATGAAAAGTAGTTTACTCGGTACATAATTATCAGCGGTTAAAATTGATAGTCACATGTTTTCAAAATGCATCTTCGAGACAAGATTTTTTTTTTTTGCCTTTGAAATTGATTTTAATGTGATTGAAGTTTTACTTTTACACTGTTTTTAAAATTGCCTACATTATGCATGTGTGCTTACTTTAATAGCAAAACTAAAATTTGAAATACAATAATAAATTAAAATAAATTGATTTACCGGTATTTTCTATTATTTAACTTACAATTCATTTCAGGATTTAGTTTGTTAATTTGTAGATTATACTTTGCGGTACGGCCGCTGGCGCACCCACAAGAAAATGTTTTCGGGAGGAGGTAGGGATGTGATTTTTTTTAACTAAGTCAATATCAGATTAAGCATTAAATAAAATACACTACATCGAAAAGATGACATTAGCGGTATTTAGAATTTTTTAAAAAAATTTTTTTTTTTGCAAATTATCCCAATTGTTTTGGCAACTATTGGGTTAGGTATTTTGTGATCGGATGTTTTAGTTGGGGGGGGGGGGGGTAATGTTTGCAACCACTTATTGAAGAAGTTATGCTCCGTTGACTGTAGAAATAGCTTACGTAACTTGATCTTAAAATTTATATTCAGTAATAAGCTAATTATAGCTAATTATATCTACTTTTTTGGTGGCAAGTTTCAAATTTTTTTAAAAAAAGTTTTATTTATTTTTTTATTCGAATGATTAGCTGTTTTTTTTTTTTTTTGGCAAATATGGCATTTGATACCTTTGATTTTTATTTAAGATACTCGTACTATTACTCATATATGCTTTTACTAGAGTTTTGCGATAATACTGAACGTTTTAATGGTATCAAATACTTTTTCATGATATTACTGCAGTCCGTTAATTTTAACCATTTTTGTTTTCAAAGTATTTTAAAGGGCAATTTTCCATTTATCGAATTTGTGTTTAAAAAAGATTTTTTGGGGGAATGATTTACTTTGAAAACTATAATGAAGCATAAAAGGTGCATTAAATAATAAATTACAGTATTTATAAATTAACTTTTTATTACATTTTTACGAACTTTTAATTTTTTATTACAGTATAATTAATTATTTTTTGTTTTATTTTATTTTAGATGGGTGGGAGCAATTCCAGAAGAATATTCTTTGTGCGCCGTACAGGTCAACAGGTTGACCTCGAACATATTATGCAGATACAGTACAAACGCTGACAAACCCGGCAGACGTCTACGAATGTGCTTTCTAGCACCACTTCTCACCTAAATCTGCAAATTACTTTTAAAAAAATGCAATTTGAAAGGTAAGTGCTGCTTTTTTAAGAAACGTTTTCATGCTTTAAATTTCTTTTAAGTATGTTATTTATCTGATAAAAAAAATAATTTTCGCCTTTTCATGCTAATCATAATTAGTTATAATCGGTGGTTTTCATTTTTCAGATTCGAAAGATCACGACCCAAATATAGGACAAAATGATTATGAGAAGCGGAAAGACGATATTCAGAATGAAGTACAGTGCAGTACAGTAGGTACTTTAATCTGAAGAAACTATACATGTACAATGCCAGCAATCATTAGAATGGGTAATGTTGAAACATACTTTAAAATAGTTTACAAAAGACATTTTAAATTTCAGTGCAGCCTTACTACGTTATTAATATTTTCAGCAAATTACATTATAAATTCAAAATGCAGTAATTAATAGGATTATTAAATTACTGCGTGACTAAATCTGTGTGGTCCATAGCACTTACAAAAAAGAACAATCATTTCAAAGCGTCTATTATTTTTTTAAAAAAATATTCCCGGTATAAAATGTCTAGGAAATTAACGTTTAATAGACGTCATTTCGCTCTGTACTAGAGTTATATAATGATGATTTCGAACTTGACAGTGACGCCAAATGATCAAATTGCGTTATCGAAGGCTACTCCAATTTAGTATCTATTATTCGGGATCAATTGGGAAAATGTACAGCATCATTAATAATTTTTTAATGATGAGATTTTTTGGATTCTGTTTTTATCACTTGTGTGAAGTTTCATTTTAGAAATCCACTATTGTCGTCAAATTGTAATCCAAACAAACCTCATTTTCATTATTTTTTTTTTTTAAAAAAAATTCAAATTACATTTTTCATATCCCTTTCTTTTGGGGACTTTATAATATGACAAAATACAATATTATATTGATTACACAGTTTATACCGGTACTTATATTTAAGTAAAATTTTTCATCCCAAGTTAATTTGTTGTTGAAGTTGGAAAATCGGCTGTGTTATAATATTATGTAGGTTGAAAATGAGATAGGTACAGCAACTGTAGATGACGCAGTAAGTGTTTCTATACAGTATTTTAATTTTGTTTTTAGCCGGCACAGTATTTGGTAATCTAGTTTTTGTCTCGTACACTATAGTATTATACAAATTATTTTTAAAATAAAATAGCATTAATGGCCAATAATGGTAATTCCAATATAATATACATGTACTCGTATTATGCGTAGTACCAATAGCGTCCTGTAGGCCTATACAAAATTATAATTTTCAGGAAACATTATTTTATCTACATAATTTTCCAATTTGTTATACTGCGTACTTTCTATTATAATAAGTTCATGTTAGCAACAGCTAGTCTTCATTTGTGTGGGTTGTTTCGAGGCGTGATATACAGTATTGATCTCATCAATTATTTATTAAACATTAATTCCATCAGCAGGTTGTGACCTTGATGAAATGCTGCATCAATAAGATATATTGGATATCGTTAATAGTTTTGTGTAATCAAGAGCTCAGAGCTGTAAATACTTACCATATTATTTAATATTATTAAAAGTAACTATTGTATGAAAGTTTATATACGTACAGTATATAAACTTTCATACAATTATGACATAGGTAATAAGTTACTGTATTGTTAATAGCTTTCATTTTTTCGGAACACCCTTATTACTTTTAATTATTTTGAAACACAATTTTAGGTTCGATCCATCATAAAAGCCCTTGCGTCTACAATATTATTCTACAGCAAATTAATATAAAATAAAATATTGTACAGCATACAGTGTATTAGCAGCCCTGTATATTAGTATGGTCAAGCGCACAAATGATATTCCCGCTGCATGAAAATAATTTTTTATTCCTTCGGTACTTTTAACTAATTAAATAGCTGTACTTACAGACATAACTGTGAAAGATAAATGAATTCATAAAGCAAACACATTTTTAAAAATCGTATTCACAAATTTACCGTAGTACTTTTTTTTAGATAGCAGATTTATAAATTAAATGTTTACAATACTGATAAATATTGCTTTACATGTATTTCCAAGTCGAGATTAATTTTTAAATCTCAATTTTTATTTTAACTGTTACACGTATTTAAAAAAATGTTGATGTTGTGGTTAATTAATATAATTTTAATTTTTTACTTTTTAAGACATACTAGTACATGTATCTGTACTACCGGTAGTAGTGGCCTAAGTTTTAGTTATTTTAACAGCTTGACATTGTATTGCGGCTATAATATTAATAATACGACTGTCTTAAATTCACATTTTAAAAATATTTTGGAGTATGCGAGTAACAATCGTGTTAAAATTATTCCGGTCTATGGAGCCGTAGTCATTAAAGGACGGAACAAGTTACAGGCAACTTTGTACGGTGGTATCAAGATCCCTCTATGGTGGTATTGAGTTGACATTCTCTGTAATTGGGACTGTCAGGATATTAGAATTATTCTGATAACGTGCGATTCAGATAAGAATAGAAGCTTTTGACTCAGATTCTTACAAGTCGATTCATAATAATTATTGTAACGTAAAGGATACGAATTTGTTAAAACGTCACAACAATTTTATCCAGGTCTTTACAAATTCGTCTGTAACTTGTTACTTGTAACCTTTAATAAAATATGGCCCTGATGGTTAACTCGATGGTTTATTTTATTACTTTTTAGAGACGATAGTATACCGATTTAGCGGTTTTTTCAGCCCTTAATGACGTAAGAAATTGAATTTTTATGTTTATTATAAACAGTGAATTTAATTATTACACCGGCGATTACTATTTGGTATTATTGCAAACATTTATCTTTAAATTTAGTAAAACATTAAATTTATCAATAAGCCGCTATTTTATAGTCATGGATTAGTTAAAAAAAGATTTTTAATTTCATTTTAATTTGGATTAGAAAAACTTATAAATTCACAACAAGAGTAAGTTAGAATTGAAAATAACGATATTATAGAATTAAAAGGTTTAGTTTTGTTTGAAGAAGCGAGCGATAAATTAGACAATTTATTATAATACCGGTAATTAATAATAATAAAAAAAAACCGATTTGGGAAGTCATGTAAATTTATTGTCCTGCCTTTAATTTCATGTAATATACACAACGTTTAAACACAACTTTCAAGGCTCGACATTATTTTTTTTATTGTAACGTTTACGCATTTACCATGCTGCCGATATAATTCTGGCGTAATGTTAGCAAAGTCGACACCAGTGAGAGCAACCAGAGTTAAAATTCCGAGGTCATTCACAATATCAGTCATTCATAATAATAATTCAATGTCAAATTCGTGAGTTAATTTAATTTTTTTTCTCTCTTTTTTTTAAAATTTGAGAAACCAAAGTGCAATCCGACCATTACGAATTTTTTTTTTTCTTAAGAGTTTTAAGAAATCACAATAAAGATGGCGGTGCTATTAAGATGAAAGAGAAAAAATGGAAAATTAAAATATATTTTTTTTAAGTAAAACTTTTTTTTTTTTTTGGGATACAATATTCGCATAATAATTAAAAAAAAAAAAATGTTAGAGAACTTGAAAAACATTGACTGGCCACCATATGTCATAATAAATTGAAGCGAGCGAGAGATAGCTACACAAGTACAGTTAAATGCATTATGGAATGGGGGATAAGATACAAGACGATTAGGGGAATCAGCCGGAAATGGATGCTTAGTGAGGTGAAGAGTGAGAGGAAGAGGAGGGTGGGTGTGGTGGCGGCGTACTAATATTTGAATTAGGGGTCCTCACAGAGGGTGTTTCACTCTGACTCATATCGGAGTCAGTGCATTCGCTACTGCTTCCCTTTTTATCTCCACTTCCGTTACCATTTCCGGTGTGGGTTTTGGTGTGTTTCGACAGGTGGTCGCTTCTCATGAACCTCTTATTACACACAGGGCACGCGAAGCGTTTCTCGCCCGTGTGGGTCCTTAGATGGCGCTGCAACTCGTCAGATCTGGTAAACCTTTTTCCGCAAAACAGCCAATTGCATACAAATGGCCGTTCACCGGTGTGCCATCGGAGATGAGCTTTGAGATGTGAAGTTTTACCATACACTTTCCCACATCCGGGAATATGACAACTATGAATATTCCTTTTTCTTAAATGGGCCCCAGCCGGCCCTAAACGTTCAGCTTCGTGACAGTTGGGGCAATCGCAAGTAGCTCTCCCGGTGTACCTGCGTCTAGATCTAGGTGAAGTGGACGTTACCTGATGCCCGTGGTGCACATTGTGGTGTGACAGAGTGTGGCCCCCGGCTCCACTCTGCGTCAGAGCCCCAAACGGAGAGGGATTCCCATGTCCTTGCGAGGGAACGCCCGCTCCTGTTACAGGAAGCATAGACTTATAGGTGTCCTGCAATAAATGTTGCGTGCCGGTGGCTAATAGAGGATTGGACGAGAGAGGGTGACCGAGTGCGGAGGAATAATCACCGGCGGAGGGATATCCAGTCGCAGCTGATATTTGAGAGTGATGCATGGGTGGTACTCCACCGTGAAGGCCGGCGGCGGAAGTGGACATATCCAACCAACTTCCGGCAGCAGCGGCTGCGGCATGCATATCCCACCACGAGGTAGCACTGTTGAGACTATTGACCGCCGAAGTCACTTCAGTTTTAATAGTGGGATGTGTGGCGCCGGTTGTACCAGCCGGATTCATATTAAAAGGCCAACTATCGTAAGGATGAGCCGTGGCCACGCCCACGCGCGAATACATGCTGGCACTTTGCGAGAGAGCCGAAGTGGCTGAATCAACGTGATGAAGTCCTTTACCCAAAATCGCGGCTACAGACGCACTGTCCGAACTGGCCTGATGACAGCTGTTGCCGCCCACCGAATTGTTCGATAATGTCACGCCGGCGGTACTGTTGACCACTGGATTATAAAACAAGTCTCCCGAGCAGTAAGAAGCGCTGGTACACACAGCTGAGGAATTTAATGGCGGAGGTGTAGATGAGGTAGACGTGAGAACGGAACCAGAACAGGAAACACTCGATAACACTGAACCGGAATTAGGACGTTGTTGTTGTTGTTGATGATGTTGCTGCTGCTGATGTTGATACAAATGGTGGTGATGATGATGCAGATGATGCAAACCACTGTTGTTGCCGCGACTGTTGCTACTATTACTATTCGAACTACAATTGTTAGGGTTGGTTGTAGTTATCGTCGCTGTAGTTGGAGGCGATGAACCTTGCTGAGGGTGCACTGGATGCTGCTGGTGATGAGTGTGACCACTACCACCGCTTCCTACTCCTAAACTACTGATGCTTTTTTTCCAAGGATGAAAACCTTTGCCTACTGCTGCGTCTGCTAAAGGTGGAGGACTCTTACTGGACAATTTGTTGCACTGAGCAGCTAGCATAGCCAAGGGGGTTCCCCCGATGCGAGGATGATCCTAGAGAGAGGAAAAAAAAAGAATTTTTTTTTAACAAAATGTTATTATCATATGATGACATTTTAACTGCTCATTCACAACATTTAAGCATAGCCGTACAGAAAGAAGGAAGAAGAAAAAAAAAGGTTGAATGGCGTAAGACCGCATGCTGGTGGTGGCGCCATAGCGTTTCAACCTCCTCTCTCTCTCTCTACGTGTCTACTATATTTAGATACCGCCATATTGAGAGGTCTCTAATTCTCTTGACATTTGTAAATTGTAAGAAAAGGCCACATAAAACCTTTCTTTCTTTGTATACCGCTGCGGTGATCATTGGCATTGTAAAAAGGGGGATGGAGGGGGAGACCTCATCAAGCTAATGAACTTTTTGCTGCGGGCGCTACTCGCCAATGATCACTTGTGCCTCAAAAATAAACTACGGTCACGGATCATTACGAGTTTGGAGAATAACGAGGTTAAAATTAAGAGTTTGGGTGATTTCAGGACCGTAATAGCGTTGGTAATAGTTGGTGCAATGTGGGAATTTTCTTTTTTTTTTTTTTAAAAAAAAGCAAAGCAAAACAAAAAAAATAAGGCTGTATTAATTATTACTGCGGTTAACAAAATTAGAAACATTTGACGAATTCAGGAAATAATATTAGAAACTACACTTTAAATTCATATTAATTTTGAACTTGCATTAGTTAAAAGCGTAATGTATTAAATTCAATTTTAAGCAACAAAAATTTAAGCAAGCTGAACGAAAAGACAAGACAAAAATTAATGGGTTAGGTACACAAAAAGTTTAAGAAATTGTCATTAATTTGAAAAAATATATTTTTTTCTACTCGAGTTTATATAGAAAATCGGACAATAAAAAACAATAACATACGTTAAAATTTTAATCTGAAAATAAAAAGTCTAATACCGTAATTCTAAATTTGTGTTTGCAATACAGAATTTAAATTCCCTGGATATTGTGCAATAATATTTACCGCTGCATAAATTATTTCCTATTATATTCTTTATTAACTTTTCTATTTTAAAAGCTTTCACACCTACAGTAACTAACAAAATGATGTTCAATCAATATTGATACATTTGATTTCTATTCTTGTTTTATTATTTCTAAGTTTGAGCAATAAACGCTTGTCTGGTATTATACTTTTATGTAAACGTATTAGTAAGCGTATAATTGAATGCCACAGTGTGGGAAAATATTTTTGTATAATTCTATCCCCGCAGCAAATTTTGTCGTCATCACCACCCCCGAAAACCCAAGCGTTGATCTTTTAAACGGCTTTTCCATACAGTCTTTTTAACTTCCGATGGCTACCGATAAAAGCCAACGAGCGAGCGGTGAGCCCATTTAATGAATGGCGACTATTGTTTTGATGAGTCTTTGAGTTGGGTGAATGAAGGCAATTGTGTTCGATATGAAAGCCGTATAATGTACATGAAAAGGGCGTGACAAAGTAGCTGTGCACATGACACACGGTCCATATATTTATCGACCTTAAGCGACTTTATTTCACGCACCCTGGCAATATGATTATGATAAAATATTCCTGTTCATGCATTTAATTCATGTCCGAGTCCGATCTCCCGACTTTTTTTATGGAAATCTTTTTTATATACGATTTCTGCCACATGCTTTTGGGCTCGTAAACATGAGCCTGCCAAACGCATTCTGTTTCGCAGACTCTCGGATAATAAATCACGTATAATATATAGAGAGAAAAAAAAAAGTTGAGACTCGTAACGATGAGAACCATTTGAATGACCCAAACGGAACCCCCAATATAATAATATAAGATTCGGATGTAACTGTAATACGACGCCGTATTCAAATTTGCGTGCTGTTTTACTACGATGTTGTCTAGCATTACATCTTTGACGCTGAACGTAATATAAAATCGCCTTTAATAACGTTAGAATGTAAGAAAAAAAATGTTAAAAAGCTTTTTAATTTGATTAGTTATTTTTTTTTATCTTTCTTCTAAATTTTAACATTTCCCCCACACCCATTTTTTTTGGGCCTTTCAACACAATACACCTTTCGGCGAATCGCGCTGAAGGGGACCAAATGCCACGCTTCTCTAAAAATCTTAAAACCTTTTGTTTGAACATCTTTATGTCAAGTACCCAGTCCCTTGAGATGAACAGTAACACCCATTGTTTAAGAACAGAGAAGAGTTGAAGTGAGCTCTTTCACACTCGTTCATGTTAAATGCACGAAAAAAAGGAAGTTAACGTTTGTCGCTTTTTAATTATAGGTGTTTTCGCTCTGAATTTTGCGAACCCTATACAGTGTGTACACGTTCGAGCTACGTGATGAGGTTAAATCACTTAATCACGTTTGAACGTTCAAATTATAACGCGGTCAATGTCTAATAATCGCTCCAAGTTGCAACATAACAAAGTGGGAGGGAATCACTAGATCAATTTTTTGCCGCAGTTACTGAATTTTATACCGATTAGAGAAAATAAAATCCGCCAATTTCTATGCAAATAAAGCTAACAATTTTTTTTTTTTTTTTGCATTACGTCAGCAATACAGTACAT
Source organism: Polydesmus complanatus (assembly GCA_034692225.1). NCBI lineage: Eukaryota > Metazoa > Arthropoda > Diplopoda > Polydesmida > Polydesmidae > Polydesmus > Polydesmus complanatus. Next base: position 105,652 of record JAQGAZ010000049.1, read on the forward strand.
GTACGATATATAAAAAAAAGATTGAATGAGCAGAAAACCAATGAAAAATAATGGCCTAACCATCTGCCACTGAATTGTAACAACTAATTATTGCTAAGCCCTCTGGCAGTATTTTTGCAAACTTTCTATCTTTTGCCGTTAGCGGCATTTTTACGTTTGTTTTTAGAACTGTGGTTGAGTGTTTACGTGTAACGAATAATGATGGCCTGCTTTTTTTTAATTTATTTTAACATTTTGCATTACAAATTGAATAATGTACTATTTTAAATTTTGCTTGTAGAGTTTTAGTTCTACAGTATTAATGGGTAGAATCTGATCTCCTGCCTACTTTTCAGTTGGAGCAGAGCTCTCCACTTGCTTTAGCTAACTGATGACACGTATAAAATCAGCATTAAGTCGTTAGAATATAGACATGACTAGGGTAAATGATTGTGCCTGAGAGTTATAAACGTTAAAACGTAACTGAATGTCAGTTCAGAATAATTTTCACGCTGAAACTCGTCCAGAACAGAGAGAGGGAAACAGATAAACCTATAGCACATGCTCAGAAGCCCTTAGGCGAACTTCTATTCGCATGATTTCTCATTTTTAATTCTGTATAACAATGCAATGTAGTTCAAAAAGTTCCGTATTAATTATTTTACTATAACTTATACATGTATTGAATAAATACATGCATCATTTTTTAAAATTCATATTAAATCATTTTCATTACAAAAAGCTTAAATGATAAAAGCCTATTATATTAAGCCTATAATAAATTGCTGAAATAATGCGTGAATAAAATTAGTATTTCCCTGCTATAATAAATAACTGATAACAACGATTACATTATTTAAGAAAAAAAAGAACTTTTCAAAAGCTGTTCAAGTTATAAAAGCAATCAAAACCTTCAATTTTAAATTAATTTTAAAATCGTGATAGCGTAATAACTCGCTGCCATTAATTGATTAAGTTAATTAAACAACTAATAAAATGCAGTGCACATAAAACATCTTCCACAGATGAAATAAACAGTTTAGAAAAACAATTACTAGATTTCCAAAAACAAAAATTCCCACAAAATATTATATTCTGATAATTTAGCAAAAAAATTAATTTTACTGAAGAAGTCAAGTTATAAAAATCTGCATTAAAAGAAATTTAATGATAACAACTATACATTTTTCATTACCGTACTTTTAAAAGTTTACAACTAAAATCTGAAATTAGGTTTTTTTTTTTACATAAAGTAGAATTATATGGATTTAATTAAAAATTCCAAATTTGCTAATTATATCGTATGCCTATTTAATAATATAACATGTACATGTACTGTAATAAATTAATGAAAACACGCACATACAATTACATTATGGATTTGCAAAAATTAACCGTATTTTAATAATAAGCTACGAATGTTGATGATTGGAGTATCCAGGATTAATTTTGTTTGAGAAAAAAAGTTAAATGATAGAAAGATGTTCTATGCATACACTAATATTATCTAAAAGTGGTGTAAAATAAGAGGCCGTGACAAACCAGTGTAAATAAGGTCAAAGTTTATTAGAATGTTTGTTTTGAAGTGCTGACTCTCGCAAAGAGAGTCTCTCTCTCTCATTTTTGCAAAGTCATATTCATTAATTTTTCATTTTTTTTTTTTAGAGATGGCTAAATTGAGTAAAGTGCAAAGTAGTCGGTCATCACTTAAGCCCCGCAGGCCCCAAAATAATAACAAGAACCGGGAGAAGAAACCAATTATCACCGTCACGTGTAATGGTCACATAGTTGAGCTTTTGAAGCTTTAAAAAGGTAGTCAAGTCAGTTGGTCAGGCGGTAGGTGGTCTCGATCGGATGAAACTTTCGATTAACATCATCGAAAAAATTAAACGATGAGTTTTTGAGACGCGTCAACACGACGTCAAAAATCCACTTTCTCCCTTCTCTATCTCTCTCCCTTTTCTATCTGTCTATCTATCTTTTGTTCTTTTGTGGATCTGTTAATTTCTCAACTTTTAACTAAATCTCGAACTGCTTTCTTAACTCTCAAACCGGATTAAGAAGATGTTGGCCGAGTGCTTTTTTTTCTCTCTCTCCAAACGGTGACATCATTATGTTGCGGATTGCACGCCAACTGGCAAAGTCAAGGCCGTAATAATTGAATGCTGATTGCATTTTTATTCTCACGTGAGTTATTGGAAAACAAATTAAGATTTCTATTAAAAGATGATTGCCCAATCGGCCACATGCTAATGCTAGGTGCTATTGGGGCTAAAGTTCTTCAAATCTATAGCCCACTCTCGCAACCCCCTTTTTCATGCCATCATTGGAATTATTGGGAAAACCAAGCGCATGGTTACTAAAAATTTAAGGGCGAAACTTTTTAATTAAACGAGGGAAGAAATGCAACATTTTTTTTTTTTTTTACTTTTTAGTAAATTACGTGATTTGCAAGCTTAACACGTTTTTTTTTTCCTTCTCTTCATTTATCAACTTATTTAAAATTTGTTATGACTTGTACATTTAAAAATTATCAAGAAAATGAAAGTACATTGTAACCTGTTAATAATAATTTATGTACAGCTACTAAACTCTCAAAATGAGTTGCGTGTAATTTTGTATCTGAAGAGGGAAAAAAATTATTTCCACATAGTAATTATTAGCCTTAATCAAAATTTGTTAAATATTTCTGCAGATTACGAATACTACTCGTATATACACTTGAAAATGCAAATCAATACAGTATTGTGTTTGCCAAAATACGAATAATAATGGTAAAAAAACATTAATAGAATACTGTACTATTAAAAAAAGAAGTTAAATTTGCACCGATAATATTAATTATTCTTAAAATTAATTGTATTTATTACTCGTAAAAATGTTTTAAAAAAAAATTAATTGCATGTACATGTAATTTTAAATCTTTGCCGTTGGTCTAATACTTTAACTTATGTAGACTTATTTTACAACAATACATTAAATGTACATGTATATACCGTACATACAGTATTTTATTAATGTAATATTTTCAGAACCTTTCGACAATTAATAGGCTATTTTACTTGTAAACTAACTCAAATTAAATCATTTTAAGCTCATTCTAGTATATGTTGCGCCTGTTAGATTGCCTCTCACTCAATTCTTACATTTTAATTATTGTTATTAGAAATGTAAATATTGAGTAATAACTACTGTACAGTATTATTAAAGTAAGGACATAAAACGGTTATAAAGTCGGTTCTAAGTATTTGCCATGCGTGAACAGTGAACTAATACTCGTTCTTGTGGTCGAAAATTAAAATCTAAAACCGTGTTCAGTCTGAAAATCGTAGGTTAAATCTCGAAACTTGAAAAATGCCTTTAAAAAAAAACTGGATAAATTTATTAAGAACGAACTAATAAAAAGTTCATGCACCAGACCAACTTTGAACTCCATTTTCTTATTTATTTAACTTAAATGTTCTTTGAAATCCAGTAAGTAGGCCTACAAGAGCAATATTGAGCTATTTTGAAGAAAATAAACGAATGCAATTATTAATATTACTGTATAATATTATGGCGCCATCTTATTTAACCTTGAGGTCTAATACAATTAGTTTTTAACTTTATAAATGTAGCCTACAAAAAAATTACTGGAAGTCGTAAGTTTAAATTATAATTATTCGTCTTTTCAATAATAAACACGTCCGGTTACAGCGTAATGCTTCATTTTAGCGTATATTTGTTGCTATTTTTTTTCTTCTTCTTCTTCTTCCATTTACGCCAAATATATTTTCATTTTACCCCCTTCGCTTAATTTCGTATGCAAGACAGACGGCGGTAAATTATCTCAAACAAGTAGTATTTATGCAATTAAAATAGGGCATTTAACGTGTTATTAATGTATTCATCAGACGCTTTTGTAACGGTTTAGTTTGACACTTGGTATTGACAGGTGGCGAGATTATTTAAACGCAGGAGCGTGCCATATGGAGGCTCTTAACTTAACATAAGGTCTAAGGAGGTTTGGGTTGTGTGTGAAGCTATGCACTTTCCATCTGTCGTTTAACTAATCCCGAAGCATAATTATTATTATGCACATCTTTCTCCCGTTTTCGGCAGATGCTTACAAACAATTCAGAAGCTTCTTGTATAAACCGAGACAAAATTATCAATTCGTCACGATTCCACTAAATTATCGATAGGTTTTATAATAATAAATAATTTGTAATTATCTATAATTTATTTAACTTGTTATTATGACCTGCTTTCATAATCTTCATTTTACCGTCTTAATATTTTATAATACATGTACATGGAAAGTACAAGTAATAGCCTACATTTAAATCACACTTATATGCATACTGTATAACTTAATTTTATTCATATAAAATTACATTATATCTGAAATGCAATAACGTAATATGATATTTATTTATATTTAATTCGGTTTATTTATTTATTTTTTTTACATGTAAACTCCCTATACCGGCACATGATCGAATAATAAAACAAAATTGCAAATAATTTGTTTTACAAAGCCATTATAATATTTATTTTTTTGTATAGGCCCTACATGTAGTTTTGACTATACTAAGTGGGTTTAATAATTTTTAAAAGCATATTATTTAAAAGTTTAATTAATAAAAGTCAATAATGTACGTTGCAGAAAGCATTAAATTCCCTAGAACACAATCATTGTAAATAAACTTAATTCATGATGGACAATGCAAACGAGGGTAGTGTTTTTAATATCACCCAATCATATACATGTTCACCGTACCATATTTAAAAAAAAAAATAATGTCGTAAATTTACTTAGAATGTTGTCGCCAAATATTGTACGAGTATTATTCGTTCGGTTTAATTTAATTGAAAAGAAAATTTCTTTAAAAGCGCATCATCGAACGGCTCACGATCATTAAGAGGTATCCGCTAACTGTATGGCGATCCTAATCTTTGACCCTGATTGCGACCCGTTCCTTGATCCGGGATCTAACTTGTTGAAGTTGTTGTTGTGCGGGCGGGATACAGGAATAAATTATTATTATAATAACTCGAAACTTTTTAAAAGTACATTTAACTGTCAACCGGTAACTATACTGTATTTCAATTATCAAAGTTTGTGTCGCCAAAGTTCAAACAATCGCTGCTATTTACATAAAGTTAAAATGAAAACCTAAGGTAATTTATTGAAGACGCGACATGCATGACGATGACGAATTAACTTTCCGCCATTTTCATCAACCTCATTCCTCGACTAACTCCTTGCCTCGACGCTGCACCGGTCTGTCAATTCTTTTTTCAAAATCATTACAGTATAATTATTCGGATATAAACGTAGGTCGATTACTGCCTACGTATAACGCGATTATCGTATAAAATAAATAATATTTGGATCTAGGATTATGCTTCAATATGACATTGTTTTTAAGCGCGCATCGCTTCCTCGTTCCTACTCAACTTCCCTCGTCTCTCCATGCTCCTACATCGACAGTCGATTGGACGATTTTAATAGGTAGGAGAAAAAAAAAATATTTTTCAATAATATTATTTACCATGAAATTTATAATAAGATAATCTACATTTCTGAGTACCGGTATAAAATTGCGTTAAAAATCAAAATAACTATTTTTTTAACGGGGTGTATTCCCACCCCCATGTAAGAGCGCGAAAAGGGTGACGTAATTCTCACCCCACAAGGAATTATTCCATGTTTTTTTTAAAGGGTTGCTATGCATTTCTCTATTTTTTAAAAAAAGAAATTGGAAACTACTTAACTATTTTTTAATAATTACGTTTATTAATTTGATCTATTACGAATAATTCAAACAGTTTTGCTATTTTACAAATTACATGTACAATATTATTGAATTTCTTTCTCTCGGGGTGTAAATAGCTCAGCTCGCAACATGCACTATTCTCACTACATGTATTACAGAGGATGAGAATGGCCTTTTTAATTTTTTTTTTTTTTTTAAAGCTACAGTACAGTATTAAATTTAATACATAATCATCCTGTTGCTATTGAAATGATATTTTTCGCAGAAAAAATCCCAATATATATATATATTTTTCTAATTCAAACATATTTTCTCATCTTATTTGATGTATTGGAATGAAGTTTTAATCGATGCGGGGCTGACGTGTTCACACTTCTCCACCCACCCGCACATAACACGTACAATCGCCGCTGTTGTTGCATTAATATTGAATGGAAAAGCGGGGGGGGGAAGAAAATCTCCGCTCATAAAATCCAATCTATCGTGTACGTATTTATCAACATCAGCTTCACTTTGGTTTATTTAATTAAGTATTTTCCGGTGATTAACCTGCCATCCGGCCCTCTCCATGTTCCATTCTCTCTCTCTCTCGCTCACTCACGGCTTATTTCAAAGTCTCTCTCTCTCCCTCTCTTCATCTCTTCCAATCACTCTTCTCGTCTCATCGCAGGCACCAAAGCTGTAGGCTCATCTTTCCCTTCGCAATTGGGTGGGGAGGTAGGGTGGGCGCCGGGATAGACGATTGTGATAACCATTTTTTGTTTGTTCCCTATTTCCAGAGTAATTATTTCCAACGCCACAGGTGATGACGTCAAATAATTGAATGGCGTCACCTGTTTGAGTTGGAGATCGGGGATAAGAAACGACTGCGTTCCAACAAAAACAAACTCTTCATTTTAACGCGCTACACAATTTACCTTGGAAATGTCGTTTTTCGGTTAAAACCAAATTACTTTTAATTTTTCATAATTAAGAAATTTTAATACATTTTGTTTAATTGAAAATTTCTCGATTGCCGCACCGATTTTTCACTTTCGATGTTTCTTAATAATTTTCTGAGAAAAGTTGAAATCACAAAAATCATAGAAGTCAATGCAAATTTCGATTTTTTTTTATTTTTCGGAAATGAATTGAAATTCTGCCAAGTATAGTACTTAAGGGGATCATACTTAGGCGGGTGATTTAATCATCGTGCGAAAAATTTGAATTCTTAAAATTGAATGACGAAAACAAAATGCAGTAGGGTCTCGATAATCCGAGCTGCTTTTGAATTTAAAAATGTTTTTTTTAAAATTTTAATTACTGTAATTATTGAAAGAATTTTGCCGAATAAGCTCGTATTCATGAATTAAATTACAGAAGGGGTAGAAATTACGTACAGTATTTGTCTAAAAATAAAAGTGTTTACAAACTCGAGGGTATCAATAAAACCTTAATTTGTGATTGTAAACGCGTTTAGCACAATTTAGCTACAGGGCGTCCAAAATTTCAAGCACCCTGTACGCTGTTAGCAAAGCAGCGCCACCTCGCGTTATTGGCCTAACCCAACCTTAAAGCAATAACGTCATCTCCACCTATGAATTACGCGCAGATGCGAGATGGCGTTAAATATTTCCTAGTTTTCGATAATATTGTAATGCAGGCTATTTGGAGGTTTTTTTTTTTTTTTTTAGCTTTTTCGCCAATTTACGAAGAAAATATATTCTTATTTGAAATGCATAAAATGTCAGAGCATCGCTTTGTTAAAACTGGCGTCTCGTTATGCAAAAGGATGACGCACCGATAGCGTTGATCATGTGTTGAGACGTAACGATCCACCAGGTGGCGTCGTAGGTGTTCCAGTCCATTGGGAAACCTGTTAACTCACCCTTCTGGACCCCTCCGCGTTTCCCCGCACGGTTTGCTCTCACTCCTACCACCAGCGTTCAAAATCATCGCTCTCTCACTCTCCCGACCGAGTGTGAACGTTGGCTGCGCTCGCAACCAAAATTCACGTCCATATACTGTACGCGCGTAGAATATTATACAAGTACAGTAGTACCGCATACGGGATTTTGAAATACTGTAGTGGCAAAGTTAATTGACTCCCAAGAATCTAGTTTTTTTTCGTTTGTACATGTACTCAAGAAAAATGGGTTGGGCTCCCATTTTTTTTCTTTCTCTCTCTCTCTCCCTTAAAATAACTTGGCTCTCAAATTTCTTCACGTTAACTTCACCTTGGGGCTAATTAAACGTCTTGGCCGAGTCGACTAGCGAGTGCGTAATGTTGAAAAAAAAACTGAGTGGTTCAACACTCGCCATGCACTCGCTGCTATTTAAAATATAATATTCGCCTATGCATTTTATTAACAACATTCGATATGTGAATCTTCGTTGTAAATACATTTACAGTGTACATGTGGTTGGAATCGTAGCGTTTCTTAATAGCTTTTTAACATTATTTTTCTCTGCATTCATCAAGCTATTGTACAGTAATCCGAAAACGAAAAAAAAAAAAATAATAATGTATGCGCGTAATATTATTGAGATGAGGTGTGGGTATGAAAAACAAAATACAGAGTCGCAGAAATGCCTAGCTAATAATTTATTTTAAATTACCTCACAAAAGCGTTTTTCCTGTTTTGATAACGAATGTTCTTGGCAATTGAGGGTAGATTCCCGGTACTGTTGAAAATCCACTATTATGTATTGTAAGCGTCTAATATGTAATAAAAATTGAACATAAAAATTAATAAGCTTATTACTCAAATATTAAAACGAGCATTTTGGACGTTTGCGTACAAAGAAATGCATGGGTTGGAAAATATACGCGAAATGCATTACGCGCTGAGGAAAATTGCCAGTCATTAAAATTGAAAAAAAAAAAAATTATTATGGTAATCGCATTCTACGCAGTGTATTAATAATTTTGTTTTAACAAAGTGAAAATGAGCTACGATGACTAAAATTTGTTTCCATCGGTTTCGATGACGCTCTAATGCACTCGTTCAACCGCGATGCTTTAATTTGATTAAGATGACGCGATACTATTATAACTTATGGCAAATGATCAATTTGCGCCTATCAACCGCTAATAACAAGAAAAATCGCTATTCTGTACGTACAGTAGTTTATTTTTATATACACAAGGTGTCATTTAAAAATTAATTGAAGACGGGGGGGAAAATAGAAATAAAATTGAAAATCAAAAATCTTAATAATTATAATTTATGGTGTTGGGGCAGAGCGTAACAGCTGAGTTGACGGCAGACCGTGACCAGCCAAAATGTTTTGTCTTAAATGACGTCAGCCGGCCAGGGAGATGATGATTCGCACGGCCGGGCCGATGGATGTTTAGCGAATGAGAAAATCTCTTTGAGAGTGTTTTGTAGACGGGATAATCGCGTTTGATGGCAGTTAAAGTAGTAAACCGGAAATATAAAACACCGACGGTGATAAAATGAGGTGAATTTACGCGCAGCTTACATTAGAAACGCAGATAATTTTAACTAAGATAATGAATTTAAATCTTTTCGCTAACCATCCCTAACTAATAGTAAGTTTGCGTAAATGGAATTAATATTATACAGTTAGGAGAAGAAGAGTTACGGGAGGCAGTGCTTTTTTGATAAGGTCGAAATTTATAGCGTTGAATGGAAGAGGTAATGGGAGATTTTTTTATACAATTTTTTAAACCGCAGTGTATGGCTTTTAAAATTCAGCTTTCAAAATGTGGGACTCGATGGAATAAAATTACAGTTGTGTTTTTTTTTTTTTAACGCGAGAATTTATGCGCATTTCAACGTAAAATTTGAAACCAGCTGCAATTAAAACGTTTTTAAATACAAATAAAATGGAAAAATTGTTTTTTCAATAATAAAAATATGCGCTTGGGGCGATCACTTTTTTTGAGTTTTGAAGAAACGCTTTTTCTCCTGCACAATAATCGTTCGCAAAACCGTTCAACTTTTTTTTTTTTTTGTTTTTTTTTTTACCTTTCTCGGGGTACAGAAAAGTTGTATAGTTTTTCACCTTTCGTGGCTCTCTTTTTTTTTCTTTCTCTTCCCCTTTTTTGGATTTTTAATTGCCAAATATTTGTATCAGAATCTACTTCTAATTATCATAAAATTAAAATCTCTAGACTATTATGCTCGGCTCTTAGTTGTTGAGTGAGCGAGCGAAAGAGAGAGAAAAAAAAAATCAATAGAGTCGTTCTCGATATTTTTTTTTTTAACCTCCCTCATTGGTTCGAAAATGAAGTCAGTCGCGTTCACATTGCCCAGAGTACGAGGTTTAGCAATTATTATTAGCGATTAAACGAGTTTAATAGTGTAAAGCCTATTAACCGGCTGTCAATTTTGGAAACTATTAGCATGTCAACCTAACCTAGTTACACGAATAAACAAGTTGGCACGACTCGAACACATCCAATTTATAATAATAATAATAATAATAAAAAAATATTATGACTGGAGAAAACACAAAACGCGTTTTTTTTTTCTTTTCATGTTTGCGCGCAAATTTATTTATTTTATTATTTTTTTTTTCCTTCTTTCTCTCCAAAAATTGGGATTTAAGTTACACTGCACCCGCCAGTGTCGAATTACAGCTGCAGCTAACAAATTGCGAGCTAATGCCGAGACCTATATTATTAGCTTTCTCTTCTCGTATTTTGTTGGAGGGGGGGGGGGGGGTTGTCTTTTCTCTTTTTTAGGATAATATTTACAGTATATTTATTTCATAATAATAAATTTTTCCTCTCGATAAGGGTTCACCGAATTTTTGATCTTTTTTTTTTTTTTTGCGGTGTGTGTTATTGTTGTAAATATGAAAACAACGGTCCATAAACGCCACATGTTTCTCCCTCAAACTGACTCGTAAAATAGAAGCTCCTCATCCATTCAGAAAACGATAATAAACGTCGCTGTATTTAAGAATTTGTAGGATTCCTGTTGGAAACGGTTTGACTTTTCCAATAAATCAGGTCATCGTGTTGAGAAAACGTTCGTTTTGCGGCTACATTTGCGCCTACTTGTTTACATTCTCCAACCGACACGCAGAATTTAACTTAATTATTATTTAAAAAAAAAAAAAAAAGAAATTAGTTTTTTTTTTTACGTGTACTCTGATCAACTTTTAATTAACCATTTATATGTCTAAAAAAAATATGTTGATCACTTAATATTCATATTATAATTGTATTCGGTCTATAAAATACGAGCTGTGTACAAATAGCGATTGAATTAGTGGTTTTCGAAGGACTCGATATGCAACGGGTAATTTAAATGGATACGAATCTTTCACGCTGGTTGTGTGCGAAACATTAATTTACTTTTGAAACTTGTTTTTTGAAAACTCCAAAATTAAGCGCAACAACGGTTTCATTTTTAACCATTTCCTCCGCTATTAAATTGCTGATTTTTTTTTATCATTAAAATTTACTTTTCTTCGTTCATAAAATTAAAATGAGTTTCAAAGCTAATCAAAAGTCCTAAATGCATCACTGAGATTAGATAATCAATAGCAATAAAATAATGGGATTAACGTAAATCTACTGGGCAAGAAGATTTATGGCGCAGTAGTTTGATCTCAATCTCGCTTTACATTGATCTCAAGTAAAAACTCAAAAACTAAATGTGACGAAATCTATGTTGCGGCAACCGAATAGAAATTCAAAAAAAAAAAATTATGGACAATTTTACTATTTCAGTTGAAGCCAGTTTGAAAATCTTATAAAATGTGCATGAATTATTCTGCATCATTGCAAATTGAATATTGTTATTAATGGAATTATTACTGTGAAATTCGATGTAGCACGTTTTGTGTTTACATCGTTCATTAAAAATTCATTCATTTATTTAAATTTAAAAATACAGTAAATCTAACCATAGAAAGTAGTAAATAACAATCGATTAATTATTATTGTTGACGTTGTGTGGCACCGTTTACTCAATGATGCAGTGTGTTTCTTTTCAATAAATGCATTTTTTATGTTAATTTAAAGCAGTTATCTATGCAGAGTACAAATGTTTAGCAATTATTACGATGAACAATTAAAAAATTAAAAGCGCCCAAGTGGTACGAGAAAAATTCATCGGTAATTATTATTATTCATCGATCCTTGATTTTTTTTTAAAAAAAATGCATTCAGTTATTTTCGATTTAATAATTATATTTTCACAATTTTTTTTTTTTAATATAAGTTGTTTAAAAGGATTTTCATAGAGCCAAAACATATTTCAAATCGTATTTCAAAAAATTTTTAATATTAATTTGGTTTGTACAGAAATGAAAATTAAGGCCAATTATTATTTTTTTTTTAAGTTTCGGTCACAACAAGAGAATTAAATACTGTAAAATAATTAAAAGTACATTTCCTCAAATAAAATTAACTAAAATCCGGACCAAAACTCGTATCAAATAAGAGTGCGGGCGCGGACCAACAACAAAATTCGCCTGTTGTTGTTTTCATAGTTCTGGTAGCAGCAACGTAGATTAAATCACGTGGGATTTAACCCAGACAACGGAATATTACACAACTTTTTAAATGGCGTTGGGAAATAATATACTGTAAGTTATAGATTAACTGGTTGATAATTTTTACACGTTTTTTTTCTCGTGAATTGATAAAGTTTTCAACTTGAACGGTTGACATTCAACTTGAATTTCCATAGCGTAGTAAGGAGAAGAAGTTGGTAGTGGAAAACGTGCATGGTTAATTTAGTTTTATAGATTTCGAGAAAAATGTTTTCTCGTCAGCTACAGCCTGCATGATGTTACTATAATTGCGGTAATTATCCTCAACTTCTGACGTAATAAATGCTGGCCGTTTTTCCAAACATGCAAAACCGTTTTTCCGAGTAAAAATGCAGGCGATATATATATATTTTTTTCTTTTTAATTTTATGTCGGCGCTTTTTCTTTCTCAACATCCGTTTCGACGCCTGTTAATGTACTGACCGATTTTAACTAGCTTATCATCCGACGGCTGTTTCTTCGGCCGAACGCGGCGCGAAATCCCTCTCGGAAAATAAATACATTTTTTGTAAAGTAAAGAAAGACTTTTTCTTTCTCCCCCCATAATGTTTATTTATTCTTCTTATTGTTATCATTTTGTAGTCGCGCCACGGGGTTCTACGTCGCGGCCCTAACGCCGCTTTTATCCCGGCGAATCTGCCTACTCGTAAATTTCATTCAAACGCAGACCTAATGCGATTGTGTTAACGTACGTGACCGAACGCTAATAGAATAGAATTTATTTTTCATCTAATTAGATTGTGCGGGGGGAGGTATTTTTTATCCCCGCAGATTTTAGTTCGAGATTGGCCCTTTGCGTTTTTCCGCTACCGTTTTCGATTCGAAAAAGGCTTACGTTTCGTTGCGGTTTAATCCCGTAAATTAATTTTAATTTCTCGCGCTGTTGACGAGTACTAAAATATTATATTATGATTATTTTAGCTATTATTTTTTTTTATTTTGGGTAAATGTTATTTTATAATTATGTAATAACGCATATCAAGGTAAAAGTTTAGATGTTTAATTTGAACATGAGATTGCGTAATGGAAAGTAGGCTTGAGATTTGATCCGAAGTTGTAAGCCCAAATAAAGGCTAAATACAAAGCCTGAATTTATTCTCAAAGTTTAAATTTAATAATTTTTGTTTCATTTTACTATTTTGTAAAGCTGACTTTATTTTTTTTAAATTAAAATGATGATTTAGATCAAATTTTAATTTTTTTTGAATGTAACTGAAAAGAACCTAGTATCGCATACAAAGATTAGTTCTAGTTTTTAAACGTGAAAAGTTTCACCTACTGCAGTAACTGATAAAAATTAAATTTTTGTTTTTCTGCTTATATAAATAAAATAGTTTTTTTTTTTATCTTACCCCGTTGAGCAAAGAACTGGTCATGATGGGCCAACAGTTGGCTCTTGCCGACCAAAAGGCCCTTGGTTTGTGTCTTCATTAGAACTCTTGTAGATGCAATCGAGTTAAATCTATGCACATCACCAAATCGATGAGCGAAGAATGAATCAAATCAATCCGATAATTTCCACATTAATTCACCTAAGCCTATTTGATGCCAACCGTCCTTTTTGTTTTTTTTACTAACTTTTCACCAACTTTTTTTTTTTTCCAAAACAAAAAATTATAGAACGAACATTGTCACTTTTCCACGACGAAATAAGACCGATGGACAATTGAATATTTTTTTCTTTCTTTACGTATATTATTATTTTTTTTTTTATATATATAAATATAATATTATACTTTTGTCGATTAAATTAGTTAATCTAAAGTAGCATGATGGGCGTTAGGAGTGGTTGGTAGTAGGGGCATGGCCACGGTTCCTTCAGAAAGCAGTAAAGCGTGAAATACAGATCGTGTGTAAAAAACACCACATGAATTGCAACGCCGCCAAAACACGACTAAATGTTGTGGTGGATGCACAGTTGTGAAAAAGAAGACCGCTAAAAATACCTATTCGACACGCCTTCTATCTTTCATTTTTTTGCCTCGGCTTTTTCTCTATCTCCAGTCCCACCGTGTGCTGGACTCCGCCCATAGGTTAAAAGGGGGCGCCACTACCCCCACTTCATTTAATACACAAACAACTGTACAAGGTCGCCAGTTGGATCGCGTTCGACCCGCCTCTTTCTCTTCACAACGCCGTCTGGTGGTGGTAGATAGCTATTGACAGTGCTGCCACCTATTATTATTGCTAATTGTTTTCTTTGGAAAGAAGACGCCTACTATCCGCCCATTTCTGCCCACCTCTCTCTCTCTCTCACTCGCGATGCAACGCTATACAATGCATTGTAGTGTAAACGAGACGATGAGCATGTGGCGCAACCTAGTGGCGGATCGTTTCAATTTTTATTAAGACCCACTACGTTTTCGCTTTTACCATGGAATACGCGGGGTTTAGAACAGGCGCTGATCTAATATCAGGGTTAGCGTGCCTTTTGTATTAGGTTTCACGTTCAGCCTCTCGCGCACTGTCTACGCGTAATTTTATTTCCCATTTCTTTTTTTCCTTCCCAGATGTATAATCATTTTTTTTTGAGATGTTAAAATTATTAATGTAAATTTTTATTTTTAACAGCTGAGTTTGAACTACTGCTATAATAATAATGATAAAATTAGATTTAAAAAAAAAAAAAAATTTATGAGGTACATTTTACAGTCTTATAGAGAGACAAATAATTTTTCATTACTGTATTACAATATTAAATAATAATTTCATGAAGGTGAGCGTTGTGAATTTAGAGTACATGTAATTGGGAATGCTACGGGATAATATTGTACCGGTATCGAACATGACTACAGCATTAATAATGATGGTGTCGTAATATTTTTTTTTTTTTTTAAAACTAAAATTAAATGACTTGCAGTTTTATCCTTATTAAATTTTACGTATTTTAAATTTTTATTAAAAAGATGAAAGTAGGAAAATGTGTTTTCTATTTTACCGTATAAAGCTAGTAAATTTGAGTTGCGAAGACTTGATAAGCAGTCATCAATCACCATCAAAGATATGTTTTCTTCCAATTACAAGAATATAGTATTACGCAAATTGCGGTAGAATATTTTTTACATTCTAGTTTTCTGCATTTCTGCGCTACGGTTTAGGCGAAAAGGTAATTTTTGAAGTTGACGTAGCAAATTTCTTTTTTTTTTTTATTTAATTGAGCTAAAATTCGATATAAATTATTATTAAAATGCTGCATTGAAAGTTTAGGTATAGGCCAATAAATTAAAAATTAATGGTAAATGCAAAGGGAAACGGCATTTTAATTTACTCTTTCAAATAATACGCGGACATTTCTTAAGGTCTTGCATATTATACTGTATCTCAATCAAGGATATAGGAAAGTCACCGTAGTATAAAATATAGAGACAATGCAAGTGCAGTGTATATTAAATTAAGCGATGAATAAAGTAGAAAGGTAGTGAGCAGTTGAAGGACTCGCATGGGTTAATGTTTGGGGAGGGAAGGTCACGCGCTTGATCAAATCGATAAAAATCGATTGTCAATAAAAATATTTCTTTATAGGTACATACTGCATTTCTTTAAAAAAAAAAAATACTATCCGTAGTTTATCGCTCTTTGAGCTGAAATTTATTGTTTCGAACATACATTAATTTTATCAGAAAAATAAATGCACCCTTGAGGTGGTGAACAGATTGAAATTTATTTAGAATCTGTTTTTTTTTTTATTTATTTATTTAAAAAAATATTGTATACCGTAGTTCAAACCATAATATTTTTTTTGTCACTCACTGATCTAGCTTTGCGGGAAAACATCGACCATAGGTAGAAGCAGTAGGGAAATGTAATATTAAAACCTCTTTCCTTCCATCACACCTTAAAATCCAGATTAAGTCGCTTAATCTAAATTCGGAGGTAGCGAAATTTTAGTTTGCAACGGTTAAAATTAATATTTGCTTTGTAATGACCGGTCGACTGGTAAATATTTATTTTAAATTTTAAAGATAAATATTTTTTCCTGCATTTTTTTTATTTTTATTTATTTAAAAAAAAAAATTGAATTTTATCAGCCATTGATTGATTGATGCGTGTTTTTCTCAATTTACTTGGCTCCGGCATGAATATAATCGAGCGCAGACCATCAGCACGCTCTTAATGAAGTGAAATCGGATGCGACACATAAATGCATCATCACTCGATATAAATTACAATAGGCGAAATCTATCATCCGGCCGCGAATGTCATTTTATTCAAACAAAGCGGTTTATGTAAGTTACATGCTGTCAAGACTCCTTCCCAAAAAGAAAAAAAAAAATGGAAAAGGGAAAGAGCGAGTGAGGGAAAAGGAGTCGCTTTTCACGACTCAACTTCGATTAAATTCGCTCTCATTCCAGCGCAGTTCCATCTTCCAAAAATGACCGCAACTGATCTTTGGGAGATAAGAAAGCCACCTACCTCGTGCATAAATAAGATTTTGAAGGAAGGGGGGGAACCGCTAGTACAAGGTATTGGTTCTTTTTTTTTTTTTTTTTTGTTGCCTTTAATCTCGCCGATCTCGACTAGCAGGAGGTGAAGAAAAGCCGGCAATTACAAGCGCTCCCGAAGCCATTATCACCGTGTAGTACCGTACATTGTACGTGCTTATCAGGTGTAATCTTGTCTCTTCTACATTGACATAGAGTAAGGCGTAAAGTCAGATGAGGGGGACGGGGGACGTCTGCTGCGACCGAGACCGAATTTCACTGTCGAGTTCAAAGTTAAAACGGAGTTAAACGGAAATGAATAGAAAAGAGGAGTTTTTATCGGAGTTTATCTTGTCGGTTAATGTCACCTCCGAGGAGCGCATGTGTAAGGACAGTGATTATATCGAGTTTAAGACAGACACTGAGGGGGTACCGGCAGCTGCTCCCTCCTGCGCATTCCATCGGACTCGAGTGTGTAATTGATAAACGCGCGAGCATCACTCGACGACTAAGAAAACTCCCTCGCGCTGTCACACTCCAACGTGATTTAATAATTACGGTATGCGCCTACTCGCGCATCCTCTTTGCCACTACTGTGTCATGTACTTTTAAGTTTGTTTCCAATTTTTTTTTTGTGGCGCCAAAATATTATGGGAATAGGCTACTTATTTTGCCTATGCCGAATGCCAGCGTTTCCTATACAGTACAGCAGTATTTTAATTTCTTCTATAATATTCCTAGCAGCGGCGTAGCCAGGTTTGAGTAACAGGGGGAGCGAGCACCAAAAAAAAGGCCCCATTAAACGTTTGAAATTTTTTTGAGAGCCAAATCCGATAATAAATGAGCGCCGAGCTTGCGAGGCGCAAATTTTTTTTATGAAAAATAACAAATTTTGGCCCTTTTTTTTATGAAAAATAACAAATTTTGGCCCTTTTTTTAAAAAAAATAATAAGATTTTTAACAATTTGTTTTATTTTTTGTCTTTTTTTGCGCCTGCCTCTTAAAAGGAAGCAAGTTATAGTATTTAAGAAAG